>PVJA010008290.1:0-64999 GCA_004027025.1 Myocastor coypus
TTTTTTTGAGGTGCTGGAGCATGTAGTATTATTTTCCAACCTTTAACTTTAAGCCTATGAGTTTCTTTATGAGTTAAATGTGTTTCTTGTATACAGCATATTGTTGAGCTTTGTTTCCTTATCCACTCTGCAAGTCTACTTCTTTTAATTGGAGAATTGAGTCCATTTACATTGATGGTTATAATTGAAATGTATTGACTTATGATTGGCATGACTTTTATTTACTACTGTTTACCATTTTTTCTCCTATGTTTAATTGGTTATTCTATTTGGTGGGATCTTTATGTTCTCATTTGTTGAAATCGGGTTATTTTGGTCCCTCTCTAAAATACTTGTTAGAATACTGTGTAGTGTTGGCTTTGACGTCATGAAATTCTTTAGTTGTTCCTTGTTATGGAAATATTTCACTTCTCCCTCATACTTGAAGGAGAGTTTTGCTGGGTATAGTAATCTGGGCTGAAGTTTGTTTTCATGGAGGACTTGAAGCACTCTGCTCCATGCTCTTCTTGACTTCATGGTTTGTGAAGAGAAATCCGCTGTTATTCTGATGAGTTTTCCTTTCAGTGTGATCTGTTTCTTTTCTCTAGCATCTTTTTAGTATATTATTCTTTTGCTGGATTTCTGGTATCTTGGCTATTGTATGTCTGGGTGTGTTTTTAGTTGGGTTGATGTTATTTGGAGTTCTGTATGTTTCAGTTACTGAATGTCCAATTGCTTTCTCATATTTGGGAAGTTTTCTGCTATTACTTCTTCCCATGTTCTTTTTATATCATTTGTATTGACTCCTTTTTTCTCATTGATTCCTATTATCCTCATGTTGTTCATTTTTGGATCATCTTGCAGATGTTGCATTATTTTTTCCTGCATCCTGTTTGTTTTTAAGATATTCTTTCTAACTTTTTCATTGGCTGTGACTGTGTCTTCAAGATCTGAAAGTCTATCTTCACTTTCGTTCATACGGCTCTGCCAACTTGTGATCGAGATTTTATTTTCTTGTATACCTCTTTGAAACTGTTTCATGCGATCTATTTCATTCCTATGTTGCTCCATTGGGAATTTCATCATTTTTCTAATCTCTAATTTTTTATCAATGTCTTTTTAGTAACATTGAAGTCTCTCACTATAGTTATCCTTTCTTTCTCTAGTTTAGAGATTATTTCTGCTCTGTTCTCCTCTCTACCTTTCTGTAGTTGTTCCCCTACTTTGGATGCTATTAATTTATACATTTCCTTCTTAACTTCAGATATTATTTCTCCTCTGGTTTCCTCTATATGTTTCTCCAGTTGTTTTTCCACTTCATGCATTTCTTTTTTTACTTCAGATGTTATCTCTGATCTGAGTTGCTCTATAAGTTTCTGCACTTGTCTGTCTACCTCAGATGCTGCTGATTCAGAGGTTTTGTCTGCTTGATTCCCATTTTCTTCCATGGTAGTGTCTGCTGTATTTGATTGGGGTGGGCTTGGGCCCTGAGATTGCATTTTACTCCTGGTTGTTATCATTTTGTATGGAAGTGATCTCTGCACTTTGATCAAATTATGTTGTTAACATCTATGGGAGTTTGGTCTGGATCCCCCAAGTTGGTTCCCCTGCAGAAGTGCCTGGCTGCATGTCAGAGCTTGGGCTGCTGTAAAGCCCCATGGGTGAGGACTGTGGGTGGAGTTGGAGCTCTGGAGTTGAGGAGTCCTGGTAGGCTCGTGGGCCAGATGGGTTGCCAGATGAGATGCCAGATGGGTTTTGGGACTGGAGCTTGGGTAGGAGGAGCCGAAAGTTAAAAGGAGGTGGGCCAAGGGTCCTTACCCGACAGGTGCGTGGGCCAGACGGGTTGCCAGATGAGATGCCAGATGGTTTCGGGACTGGAACTCGAGCAGGAGAAGTTAAAAAAAAAACGGGGAGGTGGGACGAGGGCCCTTACCTGGTGGGTGCATGCATGGGCCAGATGGGTTTGGGACCGGAAGTCGAGTAGGAGGAGTCAATAAAAGGGGGAGGTGGACCGAGGGTCCTCACCTGGAGGACACGCGGGCCAGGGCCTTAGTTGTTTTTAAGAGATCTTTACTTACCTTTCACTAGCTGCAATGTTGTCTTTAAGGTCTGAAAGTCTATTTTCACTTTCATTGAAATGGTTTTGCCAGCTTGTGATTGATGTTTCAAGTTCCTGTATAGAACTTCGAATCTGCTTCATGTATTCTATTACTTTCCTATATTCCTCATTCAAATATTCCATCATTTTTCTATTCTCCTCTAGTTTTTGTCAGCGTCTTTTTTAGAAGCACTTAGTACTTCTTTGTTATAGGTAGTATTTCTGTTTTTTTACTTCAGAAATTATTTCTGTTCTGATTTCCTTTATACCTTTCTGCAGTTGTTCTTTACTTCAGATGCTATTATTTCAGAAATTTCAGGGGTGTGCTTTCCAATTTCTCAATGCTGTTGTCTCCCACACTTTTTCTGGGTGGACTTGGGGCCTGAGAGCACATTTCACTTCTTCATTTTGTATAGCACTACCTTCTTACCTTCGGTGCAGAGATTACCTTAGCACCAGTTCGGATCTACCAAGTTCAAACTTGTCCAGATTGGTGTGGCTTGGGTCTGGCTGCTGTGCTCAACTTATTCCTGCTGCAGCCCTTGGAGGTGAACCAGCTGTGTCACTCTGGAAAGATGCTCTGCTCCTGAATCAGCTGGTTATTGTCTCTAGCTTCTTTTTCTGCCCCAGTTTTCCACACAGGGCCTGTCTGACGGATGAAGTTCCAGTCATACTCCAGGCCTAGTTGCTGGGTCAAATCTAAAAACAATACATTCTTGAATGAGCAGAAGGTCATAGAAGAAATCAGGAAGAAATTTAAAGCTCTTACAACCAAATGATAATGGAAGCACAACATACCAGCTCAATGGGCTATGATGAAAGTAGCTTAAATAAGGGAAATTTTAGCTGTGAATGCTTACCATCCCAGTGACACATCTGGAGGTCCTAGAAAAACAAAAACCATCCAAGTCCAAAACTATTACAAGGGAAGAAATGACAGAGATCAGAGTGAAAATGAGTGAAAGACAGATAGATGAAAGCAGAATTTTAACAAAATTTCAGGAAAACCTATTGCTAAAACTCCTCATGAAATTTTGAAAGAAGGTCAGTATAAATCTCACTTGGGGAAGCTAGCATTACCCTGATATGCTAACCTTAGCCTACCATGATTGAACCCTAAACCATAACTCTAAAATTAAGCCAAAATCTAAACCCTGAACTTAAACTTAACGCAAAAATCTATCTAATCTAATACAAACCCTAACAATAACATTTGACCCTATGTTTAACTCAAACTAAAATCCCAATCCTTGATGCTAACACTAAAACAAACAGTCTCCCTAACTGTAACCCTAACTGTAACCTGAACTAACCTGAACACACATCCTCACTCTCCTGACCCCCTAATGCTACACCTTAGGTTCCTCCAGGAGAACCAACAGCACTGCCTCTTCATCTCCAGTTATCCTTTTTATGCTGTCGGCAACAATCCTCAGGTGGGCCTTCCATGCCCAGCACCATGCTCATTCAGCTCACCTCGGTGGTACATGTTGCCACCCTTTGCCAGTCCATCATGTCAGCCATCAGGTCCTCATTTGTGTAGTAGTGAACCACATGACACCAACAGACTCAATGCTCCCAAACTAATCAGAATGTGACATTTGACAATTGATTTATCAGTGTACAATTGACCTTACATTTGTTGACAAAGCACACATCGACTAGTGCAGGAATTATACACAGGAACAAAGCAGGAATTCCAAGGAAAATGTTGTAATTGCTAAACAGAGAATTGTATAGTACAACCTTTGGATCTCAGAAAGATTTACATGGTCCTTGTATACGGCAAAGAAAAACAATAAAGCACTGCTGATGTTAGTGTTTCACCATGATGGAAATATTGCAAGGAGACTTTGACAAAGGGGAAGCCTGCGATGGAAGCTTTCCACAACAAAACCAAAGGTGGAGTTGATGTTCTTGATGAGTTGTAGAGCAGCTCTGATGCCGTTCACAACATCAAGCCCTGGCACATGGCTGTGTTTTACTTGATCCTAAATATATGTGGCTTAAATAGTTCCATTGTTTACAAAGAAAGTAAGTGCAAAATGACATGGGGAGATTTTCTTAGAGGATTGGCACTGGAACTCACAGGAGGCATTTTACTTATTTAAAATCTTATTTGTTTATTTGGTACAAGGTCTCCCTACACAACTTGGGCTGATAGTGATCCTCCTGTCTCAGCCTTCCCAGTGCTGGGATTACAAGCATGTGGCCAATATGGTGGGTCTTGTGTTCTGGGGCTGGCACGGCATGTGGTATGGGTCTTTATGCTTGCCTCAGAGGTGCTTAGACCTCTGAACTATCTCCCCAGCCTTTTGTGGCAGAGGAAAAACAAAATATCTCTGCCAAGGGAACTACGCAAGAAACTGTGGTGCACATTGGGGAGCTGAGAGGTGAACAGGAAGGTGTAGAATCCCAAAGACCTACTATGACAACAGGAAAACCGAAAATATGTCAACTGTGCCCTACAAGAAAGGACAGGAAAAACAAAAACATGTGTGCTTCAAGTGTAATTGATACCTGTGTATGGGACAAGCAATTTTTCATGCATAAATCCTACCTTGAGTGTGATAGTTGAAGCACAGATTATTTCTGTAATAGACTTTTTGTCTGTGTTTACTTTGTCGCTCACATGGATTTTTATTTCTGGTGTTATCTCTTAAGTTGTGCAAGCAAGTACACACAACTGATATAAAAATGTTAATATTTATGTTTGATCAATCTTATATACCTATATGTATTAATCTAAACTGATCTGATGATGAAAATATGTAATATAACCATTGTTAAATTTAAACAATAAAAAAATTTTAAAAAAATTTATTATTTTATTTTATTGGCTTTTATATTCCTGTTAATGACACATTGCATAATATAATAAGAACCTCTGGGCAAAATGGCAAGATGCTGAATATGTCCAACAAAAAGGCCAGGAAGGCAAAACATGGCTGTCAGTGCGAGCCACACACGTGCATGGAAGATGCTGTTGCCATGTGCAAAGCCTGCCGTAGGTGTGGTAACTGAAGTAAAGACTTACTTTTGGAGTGCTACTGATATTTTCATTGTAGTTCATATAGAAACTTATTTCTGTTGTTCTTTTTTAGAATTTGTGCTGTAAAACCAGTCAATGTTGAAAATTTTGATACTTTTTATTTTTATTTATTTATTTATTTATTTGTTATTGTATTTATTTATTTTTTTCTTGTTTCAGAACCTTTATTTGTTTATTCACTCATTTTTATGGTCAGCTCAGCCCACCTCGAGGGCAGGACTGGCACAGCATGTGGTGCCGGGGATTGAACCGCGGTCCCTGAAGCTGCCCAAGCTTTCCCAAGAAAGCGCTTTAGACCACTGAGCTATCCCGCCGGGCCCCCTTGATACTTTTTGTGAACACTCAATATTTTTTTTTTTGAACTCAGAACCTAGCACTTGCTAGGCAAGTGCTTATTCTACTGAGCTATAAATATATTTTTTTATTTTTTTTTGAGCTATAAATATTAAAAGTACAATATTTTTATATTTTTTCCTGTTAAACTCATTGTTTAATAATACTCATAAAACTAAATTTAATAACTTTGGAATATAATTTTATATACTCATATTTATTGGCCTTTAGGACAAAAAATATTATGCTTCACTTCAACCCTAAACCTACATTTCCTAGCCTCTAATTATAAATCTCAATTTCCCATTTAATGCTATTGACAATGTCCTTAGTGGTGAAACTAATACACACCATAACTGCTGACCAGCACCCTAGCCCTAAAGATAACAACTAACGCTAATAGATTTGCTTCTGACACTAACCCTTACGTGACCTTGGTCTCAACTCTACCCTCAGCATAAAACTCTCAGCCTCACCGTAACGCAGAGGAAGTGGTGTTGGGCTCCTCAGGGCTCCTCAGCAGGTGGGATATGAGGGATGAGGATAGAGGGGCACAGCTATTCCCTGTGGCAGGAGGGTGCAGCGAATGGCCAGGATGGACATCAGCCACTGGCCCTGGAGCCCAAGATGAGGTCCAGAAGGGGGGGCCAATGCCTCTGAGCCATGAGGGCCCGTCCTGAGGCCTCTGTCCTCTCCTCCCTTGGATTCCCTCCCATGACCTCCTGCTCTGCCTCCTTCTCTGGGCCTCAGTTTCTCCACTTCATAGATCAGGAGCAGCTAGGACACTTAGAAGCCTGTGGTTTGGTGACCCCTGGGGATGGAGAAGGGTGAATGGGTGGGTAGGGACCTGATGCTCGGTGAGTGGGGTGTGGTCCTACTCCAGGCTCAGTGTGGCTTGAAGGGCATGGGAGCCAATCAGGGCTCCTCCTATGTTGGAGGGTAAAGGGCAGGTCCGAATAGGGTGGGGAGGTGGGACTGTGGTGTCAGAGACAGTGTGGGGACTTTCCTAAGACACTGTGTATGCTGTTAGAGCAAACCAGGCCACCCACGACACTGCTGTGCTAGTTACCTCCTGTCCTGTCATCCTGGGCTGAGGAGTGTGTGTGCACAAGTCCAAGGGGTGACACAGGACCCAGAGTGCTAGAGCCCACCCTAGAGCTATTCTGGTTTTGCGCTGTCAGTCCGATGATCTTGGTCCCCAAGGTCAGAAGACAGAACACAGGGGACCCTGAGACCAGGCCGAGAAAGTGACTTGCTCAAGGCCATAGGCACACACGGGATGGTGGTAGTGGTGGTGGTGTTCTACTTCCTGAATTTCTCTGCTCCTGGCCCATGACTTAACATTGCTGTCAGAGGACAGAGCGAAGGCTGGAGGTGTAGCTTGGAGCTAGAACACTTGCCACCCTTTACGGGGCCCTAGGGCACAACCTAGCACCACAACAAAGAAACAAAAACTCCTACTAAAGAAACCAAAAATCCGGAAAGCCCAGCCAATCTTCCCTGCTTGGCCATGGTTGCCCCCAGGGGTGCTGTCTGGGGGTGGGGGTGAGGCTGGCTCCACTCAGGTGGGCCTGCAGCAGGGACCTGGGTGCCCTGTGTTGGAAACCAGGCCCAAGGGAGTCATGTGTCTTGCTCTTCTGGACCCTCTCCCCAAGGGGACAGCACAGTGGAACCCATGCTGGAAGGCCCTGTCCTAGAGGAGGCTTGGAGAGCAGGCCAGCCTATCTCCTCTCCTCCTGCTGTCCCCAAGCCAGCCTCTGTTTCTCCTGGGGTCCTTGGTGGGGCTTGGAGACCCCTGTGGGTTGGGGAGCTGTGTTGGAAGTGACCCCCTGCCTTCCCAGGCCCCTCTGGAGCCCAGGCTCACCGAGTTGCTGATCTGCACACCATCGCAGTCCCCTGCGGGCTGGTCTGTGTATGTCACTCCATTACTGCAGAAGGAGTCATAGGTGACCTTCAGGGTGTTGGACAGGGTGCAGTGGCCTGACATCACTCTGGAGGAGAGTTTCTGCAGCAGAGGGCAGAGCGCATGGGGCTGGGCATCCTGCTGTCCAGCTTTCCTGTGGCATGGACAGCTACACCCTGTCCCTCCCCATCCAGTGGTCACTCGGAGCCCAGGTGTGGATGCTGTGGTTTCATGGCCAGACTTTCACCCTTTGCCCAGAGTTGGACCTGGGCCTTTCTAAGGGATTCAGGCAGGAGGCACTGGGGTACTCAGATGTAGATGCAGGTGTCCTGCAGGCCAGGTCTTCAGGATGCAGAGACCTTGGGGCAGGGTTGCTCATTCAGAAGTCTCATTTCTCTCAGAGGGGCCAATGGCAGCACTGGAATAAGGGATGCTTGGGTCTGCAGCTGGGCAAGGGTTGTGGGAATCAGGGAGGCCTTGGTTTATTACTGGATACACCAGGAACCCATCTGTGATTTTAGAAAGACTGACTCGTTCAAGTCATGTTTTTAAGGTCAAGTCACTTGGCAGGCAGGTGGACACAGTTTTGTCCTGTAGGAGGTGGATGATGTCCTGACAGGGCTGGGTGGATGCTGTCCCATCCATGGTGGCTGCTCATCCAGGAGCTGGCAGAGTGAGATGGGTAGGGCTGCATGGTGTGGATGGAGCCTGCCCTGTGGACAGTGGGGCAAGTCGGTGGGGACAGTGAAGGGTTGGGCAGGTCTAGGGTGGGGTTGGACCTTAATCTTGGAGCAGGAGAGGCTTACTTACTAACAAGACTAAGAGTTCAGTTGTTGAGACTTTGGTCCAAAGGAGCAATAAGCAAAGTATTTCAGAACTCCCAGAAGCAAACTGAGCAGACCCAAAGAGTTCGCTTATATTATGGTAATAAAAATTAGCACAGTTTCCTCTTTATAAAAATAAGTATTTTATAGATTTTAGAGGCTGCTACTTTCTTCTGGCCAGGTCTACAAATGGCTTAATTTAAAATCTAAACCCTCAGAGTATGAGATTTTATAAATTTCAACACATGGTGACTTTATTCTTATTCTTGTAAAGACTTTAATTTCTTTTTTTCCTATAACAAAATGATGGGCCAGATTCCAAATCCTGATAGGACCCTGGACTTCTTATTCTGTTGGACTGGATTTCCTTTGTTGAGAGCTTTCTCTTTCTCTGAATCTCTTTCTGCAAAATGTAGACTTTGAGCCCAAAATAAAGACCTTAACATTGAGCTCCCAGAAAGTTAGAACCTATATTCTCTTTCTTAACATGCCCCTGTATTCTAGTTATCTATAGGAGGTGGTAAATGAGACCATTTAAAACTGTTTTTCCTACAGAACTAAACAAAATATTTCATAATTCATTTGAGAAGTGGAGGACAGAAAAGTGGGGGTGTTGGGGTTCTCAGAGGTGCAGAGGAAGCCCAAGAAATGACCACGGGGTACCTGGGTTGTATGAAGATGCCTGTAGGACAGGGCGTCTCTCAAATGTCACTGTCTTAGTTACTCTTCTCTCATTGCTGAGACAAACACCCAACACTCAAAATGAGGGAAGAAAACGTTTATTTAGTTCACAGTTGCTGGAGGTTTCAGTCCATATTCAGCTGGCTCCAAAGCAGACTGGCACATGGCAGAGGGCAACCTTCCATGGCAGCAGGCAGAGAGCAAGAGCACTGGGAGAGTTGGCAGCAACTCAAGCTGCTAACTTCTCTTCCTACCTTACGTTGAAATGCCAATCATCTGTCCCAGGGGAGAGGCAGCACCCAGTTCCACAATAATCAATTATGAATTCCAGAAGCCGCCCCATGACTGCGTTAGGCTTTGGGGGGACACCTATACACAAGCCATAACAGTCACACACATGCACATGCACACATATACGCACACCCCCTCTGAGCAAGTCTTGGGGGATTCTTTTCTTTCTCTGGGGTATGCTTCATCCATCTGAATATGCAGTTGCTCCTTCTGAGTCTCCATGGTCCTGGTGGACACAGGGGTGCAGCAGCCGCTGCTCGAAGTCTGGCAGCAGGGAGCGAAAGCCCTCCCTTCCCTGACTATGACGTTGGCCAGCACCAAGCTCCATTTACCTGTGTACAGTCCAGGCTGCCACCCTCTGTTCTTCCTCCCCAGTGCCTGACATCTGCAGCCCACTCCTCCTTCTGTTGGTTCTGGACCAGGCTTCCCAGAAGCTCCTCTCGGTGTTGCCCGTGAGGCACATGACCTGTGTCCCTGGCGTACTATATGCTCACCAGGACCCAGGGCAATGTCTTGGACTTTCACTCAACATTTTGCCTGCAACTGGCATTCTACCCCTAGCCTGACTCCTCTTATCTACTCTATTTTTCCAGACGCGTCAAGGAAGATCCGTGCCCTGGGGTGCGCCTCGGCTCCTTCCCTGCTGGCAGGTGTGTAACACAAAGCACTCTGCATCTCCTTCCACCTCTCCGAATGCTATCTCTTCCCCAAGAGATCCTTCATGACCCCAGCTAGAGACAGACTCTTTCCCTCTCTCCAGTCCAGATGGCAAAAGCAAAAGAGAACACAGCAGAAGGGAGAGACGGGATTAGATAGAACATGATGCGTCACACGAACTGCCACGATCACAGTCAGGTGAGCCTCCTCGGATGCAACGCTGGGGAATGGGCGGGGCACAGGGCTTGCAGAATGCAGCCTCAGGTGACTTGTAAGTTACAGTGGGAGCTCCTTCACTGGCCAGAGGGGGCTGGATGTCCATTCAGACATCCATCTACATTGGTGTCACTGGAGAAACTGACGTCACGGGCTGCAGGCTCTGACGCAAGACCAAGGACACAGTGTTAAATATTTAGCATCCCATGCTTTATCTGACTCTCATAATGGGAACACAGGGTATTCATGCAGCCTGGAAGAACGAGGACACAATCAGGGCAATACAGGTTGTAGGATGGCTATAAAACAACCAGCTCAATGTATATCTATAAAATATACCACAGCAAAGAACCAGAGCAAGCAGATAATGTAGTCAAAGATCTGTCTGGTCTCAGTGAAAGACCAAAGAGGTGTGATGCGAACATGAATCGCATGATACTTGATAGGGTCTTGAGTAAGTGAGACGTTTGGATGTCAACTTCATATATTTCTCCCCCTTGTCCTTTCTGAGACAGGGTCTCACTCCATAATTCAGGCTAGATTTGAACTCACTATGTAACACAGGATGATCTTGAACTTGAGGTGATCTTGCCTTGGCCTCCTGAGTGCTGGGATTACAGGCATGGGCTGCCCTGCTTGGCCATAATATTATTAATGATTGGTTGGTGTTAACCTTCTTGGGTGCGATGAATTTAAGTTGTGTAGGAAAATGTCCTTTTCCTTTGAAGAAACATATGGGGATGAGGTGGCACTGCACCTTCCTCTTACTTTCTGGTGGCTCAGTGCGGGCAGGAAGGGAGTAGGGGAGAGCAGACGTGGGGCCACATTAGCAGTCTGCGTATTAGGCCGAGTGTGCACAGGCATCAGTGTAGGCTTCAACATTTTCTGTGGGTTCAAAGTGTCTTAAACTGTTGAAGAGAGGCAAACTTCTCCTCAGTGTACCTATCTAACACTCTCACTGGGTACTCTTAATCTTGTACCGAAGGCATTTGTGGCTAATTTGCTGTTTCTAATGTGTGAGGCCTGGGGCTGTTCTAGTCTGAGACCAGACCTCCACACGGCTGGCAGGCCTAAGTTTTCATTTACGTGCACCGCACTCAGCAAATAGCACTCAGATAAGTGGCAAGCACTAGTGGCTTGAACCTTGGAGGACAGAGGGGCTTCTCTGTCGCCCCTGCTTGACGGGCAAGGTGTGTTGCTTCCCGCTGAGTACAGTAAAGACTTATAACATGAATGGCTCATGAAAACCTCAGGATCCCCTCCGCTTTGCAAGCCCCACCTTCAGGATGCTGATCTTGACCTCGAGGCCTGACCTTCATCTACAGGAGAAGTTGGGAATTTTTCTTGTGTCTTGTGAGAGTGCTCAGCCTGGGTCGGTCAGGGTAACACGGTAGTAAGGTGTTTGTAACAGAGAGGGATGACGTACGAAGCTTCAATTGATAGATGAAGGTTTTATTCAAGGGTCTAGAAGGTGGACAACAAAAAGGAAATGTAGAAGTGAGTTAAGGCAGCTGAGATTGTCAGAATTGCATATTTATCTCAGGTTTGGCAGTGTCTCACACTCTGCTCTTTTTCTTCAGGCTTGGGACGAGCTGGCTCACCTGCAGACACCTGGTGATGGAGGGGCCTCTCCACCTTCACCTCGAACCCTAACAAGGCTTCTGAGTCTCCCTGTCTTTTCCTGGGAACCTCACTGTTTTGTGTGTTTCTGAGCCCACTTTAGATTTTGGGGGGAAGGGCACCAAGGTTTTCAGGAACAGCAAGGTTGCGTGGGAACAGGACAGCTGTGGTGTCATCCTTGTCCTTTCCCTTCTTGCCTGGGGACAGCCGAGGATTTAACCTGGGAAGGAGGGGACACCTGCTGCTCTCTGCCTTTCAGCCCTCTTGGGTGCCCTCCCTGCTGCCTCCACCCTGTCCCCTGGAGTTTCCTGCACTGCTGTCCTGACACAGGGCTAGGTTTCCTCCAGTGCAGCCCCTTCTGCAGTCGGTGCTCTCAGGTCATGGTCACCTTCCCTGTCTTCTTGCTATGCTCTATTCAGGGACAGCAGCCAGCACTTTTGTCCTTGGGATTTCCAGGATCCCAGATGCAGGCAAAGGCAAAATGAACCGTGCATCTCCAAGGCGATTTCTTGGTCTGAGGGGCAGTGTTTGGAGTGTCCCTTGTGGCCCTGAGTGGGCACTAACAGCACAGACAGGACACTCTTGTAATTCATCATATCTTGGGCTTGTTGATTGTGGTAGTGCCACCCAGGGATGTGGTGATGGTGATGGGGACATGCACAGGACTTGAGGACAGTGCCCCACAGGGAAGTCCTCCAGCACACAGGGCCTTGTCTGTGTGTAATGTCTCTTCCTTCAAGGGCAGCAACGCTGACCAACAGGGAGCAGCTGTCTTCTTTGCTCACTCCCTCCTCTGCCTTTGCCTGGGAGGTGTGGCCTGGGGCAAGCCTCAGCTCTGTGTCCTCCTAAGGTGCTGCTGGAGGCCAGAAGAGGATCTGGGGAGAACTTTACCTTGGGGTCTTTCGGATGAAAGCCAGTTTTCCTTGTTGGAACTGCCCAGTTCCATCCCTTTAGGCTGCGGAGCTGGCAGTAGCTCCCGGCTGCAGGGCTGAAGAGCGCAGAGCCCTGCTCCACTTTCCAGGCAGTGGCTGAATAATTCACATCCGCATCAGCAGGTCAACTTTCCTTCCGAGGAAAGAAGATGACCATGGAAAAATGGCTGTCTCTGGGGGAGCAGTGGGTGCAGAAACTGCTCGAGTGCCCCTGAGAGCAGGAGCCAGTCATGGGGCCCCAGGAGCCCTGCCTGGGCAGTCACTATGGCAGACAGTACCTTTTGTCCCTTCTTGGGAGTGCTTTTCTTCAATCCATAGAAACTTTCTGGTGTTTGATTGACAAGCAGTGACTGTACATAGATATGACATGTGAAATCTTGCTTGGACTTATGTATATATTGGGGAAAGATCAGTTCAGGGTGTTAGTGTGGTCGTTGTCTTTCAGAGGGAGCACACTCAGAACCCTCTCTCTTTTTTTTCTGTATTTTCGGGAAGGGTCTACGGGGTGTTCTGGGTCTCACTACTAGGTGGACTACAAAGTGATACGCCTGTTCACAGCCTCCCAAGAGCTGGGATTATAGGTATGTGCCACCATGCCCAGTCTCTATTGTCATCTCAGTGAGCTTCAGGGGCGTGGCCAGCACAGCAGGCCTGGTCATGCCTGCTTGCAGGTGCTTTAATTGGGTGAGCTATTCAGCTGGCCAGAATCCTTTCTTTTTATTTTGAGATACATAATGTATTTTTGTACTCTCCTGCTTGCTTTCTTCCTTCTTTCCTCCCTTCTTTCTTCTCTTTTCTCCCTCTCCCATTCCTTCCTTTTTTCCTTGCTTCCTTTGCTGGGAGCCACTGTAGGGCCTTGTGTGGGCCAGGCAAGCATTGCACCTGGCCTGGAGCTGAGCAGCCAGAGCCACTGCTGCTTGCAGGTAGCAAGCGGAGCCTGTAGGATGTGATAGGGGCAGATGGTGAAGGGGTCAGCGCAGGGCCGGGTGGTGATGCCCTCCTTCCTCCCTGCCCTGTCTGTGCCTTGCCCTTCATCCAGTGCCCAGACATAGGTGCAGGGTGTGGCTGTCCTTGCACATAAATCTTCCTAAACCAGAGAAGCAGGAGGGAAGAGCCACACTTTTGTCTTTGCCTCTTTTCTAAACTTCAAGCAAAAATTATTGAGGCCTTTAAAAAATCACTTTAATTCTTGTGTCTATATAGAAATTGCAACTCATCAACGGGGATTAAAGCCTTTTTAAAAAATTTAAATGGAAAGTTCTCTGCCAGAGGAGAGTGCTAGCAAAGTTTTTCTCTCTCCGGGCCTGTAGTGAGTGGACTCTGGGCCATATGGAGGTCACTGGGTGACATGGGCATGCAGGTGACAGGGTTGGGCCTTGGAAAGCTGGAGTGAAAGTTATTTCTCTTTGCAAAACCCAAGGTGAGGAGGAACACTTCCCACAGACCAGCATCCTGGTCTGCTGCCTGTGCAGCTCCCTCTTGCAGGAGTGTGAGGCTTGAGTTCCGGTGAGCTTCCTCCAGCACCTTCCCAGCCACACAGCACCGGGACCATGGCTGCCAGTCTCTGCTGCTTCCCCCAGAACACCTGCCTTTTGTCTTTGCTAGTATCATTAGGCCACCTCTCTTGAGCTGTCATACAAGGGGTATAATTAAAATTTCCCCAAGGAGCCCTCTTTGCCCACGGCTCTTCCAGTGCAGTTGGGGGCCCACCCACTGTCCAAGGTGGGAGGTGAGGAGGGACGCAGTGCTGCAGTGGGGAAGTTGTTCTTTAATGTAAAAGCCATGCCTTATGCCATCCATTTAGCTCACATCCCATAGGATTCCTGTTTACCACTTCCCTGGTGTTTCCAGTGTGCAGGCCCCTGGGCAGAAGCCCTCAGACATTAGTTAGAATCGTGTGACCTTGAAGGGGCTCAGTTGTTTCCCTCCAGTGCAGATGTTTCACCTCATGCCTGACTTCCTGTTACCCTCTCTATGGGCTCCTGGAGACAGAGCATTTTATTCTCTGCATTATTGTGGCTGTGGAGATCCAGGGAGGAAGAGGGGTATGCCAAGGCCCCATGGTTGCTAGGCTGACAGAGGTGGCTGTCACTCTGGTGCTGCCTTTCACAGCAGTGTAAAACCCATTGAGTCCCACAAGGATGCAGCATTGTGTCCTGGGAGCCTACAAGGAGGAAGGTGGGGCTGAGAGTGTCCCAGGCCTGGGCAAAGGCAGATGGGCCAGCGGTGCTGCGATCCTGTCATCCTCCAGCCCCAGTGCCCGTCACCTGCGCTCTAGAAACAGGGCCCACATGCACCCCTGCTTCCAGCAGCCACGGAAGTGAGTCGCTGAGAGCCTTCACCAAGCTCCTGGCAGACATAGGAAGCTACTTCTATGGATTGCTGGCTGGTGGTCATTCAGCCCCTGTGGAGGAGGACTGCTCCTCAGGACTGGCTCCTGGGGCCATGCTTCTGTGTGTACCAGATGCCCTAGGTATGGGTGACTAGTTGTTGGTGAGAAACTGTACAATGTTGAATTGCTAGGATAACTGACCACATGTACTAGTTGTGATAAAAATAGTGCTTGAGTTGAAACAATTATAACAGTAAAAGACACATTGCCATGAATTCAAACACATTCATCACATCATTTCTTTCTTTCTTTCTCTCTCTCTCTCTCTTTCTTTCAGGTTGGCCTTGAACTCATGGTGATCTGCCTACTTCAGCCTCCCAAGTGCTGGGGTTACACCTGGCACCCTTATTACTTCCTGAAGCAACTCTGGAGTTCTAATTCCTGTGTGTCATTAGCTGAACTGTCCTGGCTGCCCCAAGGTACTGCATGGATTCAAAGTGTTTCCCTCTCATGTCCTTGTGACTTTGGGGAGGAGCCAGACATTACATAATGGCAAATCCAATGAATGAGGTGGCTGAGATCGCAAGCTGCCTTTCTGTTGGATGATGCTAAACAGCAATAGTTACTATATTTTTTTATCACACCTCATAAAAACACTGAGCAAAGAGGTCTCCAGAGCTGCTATAGGAAGCTGCAAGGAGGATGGGATGGGTGTGTGCCAAGTTGGGGTGGATTTTGAAGGGATTCATGAATGTGTCTTTTACTATAATAAATTTTTAAAAAAATTTCAAAACCCACTGTATGTTCAATTACATCATGTAGCTGCAGGATGGGTTTGGGCGCAAGGGCACCATTGCTAGCCACATGATTGTGTTGTGTACTACCACTTTGCAAAGACTGAAGGTGGCACCAGTCCCCAAAGCCTCCTGCTGTCTCCTTGGCCACTTGCCTCCCTGTCTGTGGCTTCCATGTGGCAGGCTGGCCTCCTGGTAGCCACTTCTTGGCTCTCACCAGCTGGAGCTGTTTGTGGGTTTGAAACTGGACCGAGTCTGGGCCTGCAGAGACCACGTGCTCCACGCTTGCTCCTGCCTGTTGGGCTGTGGGCCTCAAGCAGGCTTCAGAGCCAGCATTAGAAAACAACATTGAACCGAGCGCAGAGATAAGGACGGCCAGCTCAGCTTGGTTCCGTAGGAGGCTAGAGCAGAACAACGTGGCTTTTCTGGTTCAAGGATAACTGTCCATAATGCAAAAAACGAGTTGCCTGTGGAACAAGAAGCCATTATTAATGGCAAACAATTTCAACAGGATATTTTCTGGTTTCCCAGTTTTTAAAATTTGTTTCTTGAGGGAGCCTGACAGGATGGCTCAGTGGTCTAAAGCGTCTGCTTAGGAAAGCTTAGGTGGCTGCAGGGACTGAGGTTCAATCCCCGGCACCACATGCTGCGCCAGCCCGGCCCTCAGGGCAGGTTGAGCTGGCCATAAAAATAAATAAATAAACACACAAAAGTTCTGAAACAAGAAAAAAAAAAAATTTGTTTCTTGAGATCCTACTTTGAAATTGATCTTGGTGTTTGTCTTAAAGCTTAACCAACATTTCATTCATTGTGCAACTAATGTAAAATAACTTAAAATGTGTTATAATTGATTGGCATTTTGAAGAATATGTGTACTTCCTCCATCAAATAACTGACATATAGTAAAGCTTCTTGTACTATATATTTTTATGGGTGATAAATACAGCTATTTTCCTTGTGCTCAAGTTGTAATTGCTTAGCTATTCTAGCTTAATTATGTTCAGGGTTTTATCTTCAAAAAAGTCACCAAACTTCTTGGAAATAATAATTTCATCACCAGCTGAAAGACTTAAATGTGAAAAAAGTTCCAGCCTCCAACAATGGGAGGAATCATGACAGCTTAGATATCTGTAGTACTCTTATTTTAATAATTATAAGTATTAGATCCTATTATTATTATTAAAAATAATGCACTGAATATAGTAGAAAAAAAGGAATTTTGTCTGTCATACAATGAAAATCTCAGCCTCAACTCATCAGACATTTGGGGAAACTCTTTGAGGCATGGAGAATTTCCAAAAACTTTCTTGCCAGAATTAACTTCGAAGTTGAATCATTAATAGTCTAGATACTCACAGTGCTATGGAACTCAAGCCCCACTTGCAGCCTGCAGCTTTGCCCAACCTGCAGACTGAATCACTTCTGAATCTGATTCATTTGGGTACTTTTACTTATATTTCTGGGGACCTAGAAAGGCTCTTTAGGTACAAACAGGGGGGTAAATGGGGAGCAGCCAGGTGCAGCCCTGTCCCCCAGATGCCCTGAGTTGCCCACGTGTGCACAGTCCCCTCAGATGCCAGGTTTCCTGACTGCTGTCACAGTCACCCTTCCTGCTTGCTTAGGAGTGAAGGACTTAGCCAGTGTGGGCAGCAGAGAAATGGTCTCCCTACACAGGTCCTGTTCTGATTGCTGGAGCCTTGCACATGGTTCTGAGGTGGGGAGAGGCCTGAAGCTTCCAGGAGAGACCTTGCATTTTCAGTCTTCTTCTGCAGCCTCACCTAGCAGCTTGGCACAGAGGATGAGCCCAGCTGCTCTGCTGCAGTGAGCATGGGTCCTGGGCCTGTCCAAGAAAACTCCAAGCTGCAGCCTTTCAGAATGAGTCCTCAGTCCATTCCAGAGAAGTCCTTCTGTGGCCCATAACCAAGAAAAGCCAGGGCTTGGGCAGGACATACGCTCATTTCCCCACCTAGTTAGCCTCTCCTTAGCCATCTTGGTCAGTCTACACACCATCTCCAAGGCTGCAGGGAGGTCTAATGAAGCTCTTTGAGGGGCTGTCATCCTTTCTTGTCCCAAGTTTCCTGCTGGTGTCCTTTTGTCACTGATCCTTGCAGTGCAGATTCCAGAGTGGAAAGCACCTCTCGCCACCCTAGGAGCCTCCGTCTTACCCCTCCCACACTTCTCTCCCAGGTACAGAGCTCCTTTCAGTACTGATTCACTTGCTACAATTCTGATCTTCTCCTTTGTGTATGGGCCCTTCCGGAGCTTGTGAACTCTTGTGTATTTTCCCATGGCATTAGAGATCACAGCGCCCACAGGACCCTGACTCATTCTACCTCACGTTCTGGTAAGGGCAGCAGGCTGGCCCATACTCTGGTGTCAGAGTGGGGCTGCAGCCAACTCGTAGAGTATTTGGGCCAGTCCAGGTCCCTAGATAGAATGAATGCTGTCACCCAGATGTTTGCAGCCTGTGTGTGTGCAGGCACCTGGTTGCAAAAGCTGTTTCTCAGGCGCATTCATCAAGAAGAAGGATGGGCTTTTCCAGGTTAATTGCTCCCCACGGAGAAAGAGGCCTTGCCTTTTGGGTCTGAATATGTCAGAGTGCTTGTGCATTTTTAAGCTTCCTTCCCTATGATGTGCCTGAGTTGAAACAGCACTCGCCCCCTCCCTACCGGACTCAGAACTCTGTTGCTGCTCTAGGGTTCAGGGCCACTGATGTAAACTTGAATGCCATGTCTTGGTTCTGCCTTAGGGAATTCAGTGTTATTGAGGTTCAGTTCATAGAGCTTAGCTGACTGAAAATATCTCTGATTATACATTATTACTGGTAGGTTCTTCAGGGTGACAATATTTAGAATTGTTTTAAACAAGTATTAGTATTAAATGGGATCAAATTCCTACTTTTTATGGTAATGCTTTCAGTCTTGAAATCACTATGATATGAACTTTTTGTAGAACATTCATTTTGGAGGTCATGTTTGTAGTTATTTTGAAAGGTAATAACTGGTTTCTCAGCATTTTATTGATGTGTACATGTGGACCAGATAGTGATGACTATCTAGTTTTTTTGTGACTCATCTCAGTACTGTGCTATTTCATAGAGTCAGAGGGGTCACTGGGAGTACATTGTGGTTGTGTACTTCCTATTTCTCTAGAGTCCACTTCACATACACACACACACACACACACACACACACACACACACACACACACCCTTTTTACATCTTTACTTGCCTGCTATAACTCCCAGCAGAGGGCAGTGATTATTATGGAATAAAAAAGAATAGGAAAGAGCACATTCAAGAAAAGAATAAAGGCATAATCCAACTTTTAAACTGTATATCCGCATAAACTATTTTTGAAGGGAGAAAGACTTGGCTTGAGTCTAAGCAATTACACATTACTGCTGTGGGTATCCATATCCAAAGCTTGCGGTTTCATTGGTACTTTTAGTCTCAGTTTGAGGTTCTCATGTAGTTGTCACTGAGATGCATGGCTCATGTCTGTCACGTTGACATGGAAGCTCTTGTGACTGCAGGCTGACCTGTAGAAGGAACACCTTCTTCAATAACAATAAATGTGGGCATGCTGTCACATATGTTTCTCTGCAGCAGTCAGAAACACTTTGGAGCCCAAATGTCTCTAGGAACAAGTCTTCACAGGTAACAACGGGGCTGTGTTGTGAACATTTGGGCAAGTCACTAATGGCTTGGAACCACACATTGGTTGTCTCAGTTTTTGTTTTGCACGATATGGTGTATTGAATCCAGAGCCTTCCCACTGAGCTATGTCTCTTGGAATGAATTTTCTTTTTAAAAAATTTTGAGAGAGTCTTGCTAAGTTGTTAAATTATGCATGCTGAACTTGCTATCCTCCTGCCTCAGCCTCCCACACCCCGAGATTTGGAGGCATGTGCCACTCTGTCCCACATTTGTTTTTTTAATCTGTGAAAAATGAGATCATTAGAAGGACACATTGTCTTAGGCTTTGTGAGTACTTAACATGGTCCTGCCAGGAAGGATTTGCACAAGCAGGCTCAGCAGGAGGCAGAGCCACAGCCCCTCTTCCAGATATCATTTAATATAAACTGAGGGTGAAGTATGCACTCGGTGACTTGCTGACAAAAGGAAGGAGAGCACCTCTTGATGGCACAGCTGCAAGGGTACAGCTTGAGTCTGGGGGTCACCTAGAGCCCATGTGTTGAGTGCTCACTCAGACTTTTGAGGTGGGCATCTGACTGAGCTAGTGCTGGTGTTGTTGGAGGGACATGGTGAGGCTGGTTCTGGAAGTATCAAGAGTTGGTTCTGATGGCGAGGAGCTTTCTTTGCCAAACTGAAGAAGTGCTGCTACCAGGAGGAAGAGGAAGGGAACAGGAAGGAATAAGAAGTAAACAGGAAGGGCCAGGGAACAAATGGCAAGAAGACGGGAAGGGGCAAGGAGTAGACACTAGACTCACATAGCTGTCCGTGTCAGCAGCATGTGTTCTGTCACACCCCAGTTGACACAAAGTGGGGCCCTGTCCAAGGGGAAATGGTGTGATGTCTTGTGTCAGTGGGCCAAGTGCCCCTTAAGCCCTCAGGTCTCCGGGAGACAGAGGCTTGGGAACATCAAAGGGCCCTCACCCTGCATTACCTGTCATTCCAGCTAAGATGAATGATTGTCCTTCAACCTTGAAGGATTCTTGATCTGTTGTCAACCAGATATTTGTCTGGTCTTGAGGTGTCACATTAGGGGCTCAGACTTCCTAGGCTCTACTGTGAAAATGGAGGAGAAGGATACATTTGTCAGAGCAGTGACCACAGTGCTGTATCCCCAAGGCCATGTAGACTTGATACCAAGGCTTGTAACAAAGAGGCTGCCTCTGGCACAAGAGACGTGACCTGGCTATTTGGTTGAGTTTGAAATTTTCTACTGCTGTCTTCCATGGCTGGTCTGGATTTTAGTACAGATCAGACTGTGGAATGAAGATAAGTTGGGGACCACCACCCTGGTCTTCTTTGGGTCTTTGAAGGCAACATTCATCTCTGTCAGTCCATGGGAATGTGAATTTATTTTTATTTATTATTTCAGTGGTCGGCTTGAACTTTTCTGATATGGTGGTTCCAGCCAGGGCTGACTGCTGGCCCAAAGTGTCTATTTCCAGGGGATCCCTGTGAGTTAAGCTTGGGCCAGGACTCTGTAACTACCTGGCAAGTCGAACAGAAGCTGGCACTTTGGGTTTCCCAGTTATACAGGTTCTTGGATCCTGCGGTCAACAGCCTTCAAAATAAGTGGATGTTCTCCCTTCCTGGTTGTATGTTATTGCACTGTATCGCTCTAAACACCTTTGAGGAAGAGCTGGGGAAACTGACCTGCATAAGTAGGCTTGATGCTGGTAGATCCATTCTGTTGGGAGCCTAGCTTCCTTTTTGTGAACTGCTTTCTGGTCTGGAAACTTATTCCTGTTGAAAACTGGGGAAGGAATATTGAGCTTTATTGATATGGCTGCACCTGGTCTCTTGATTATCCATCTTTGATTTCTTGTAAAGAGTTACATGGATGCTTGCAAGGATATGATTTTATGGATTGAGATTTCTCAACCTTGGTACAATTAACATTTGGAGCCAGACCGTTCCTTATTGGGAGAACTATTCTTTTTTTTTTAATTTTAATTTTTAAAATTTATTTATTTATTTGATACAAGGTTTCATTCCACAGTTCAGACTCATAGCGATCCTCCTGTGTCAGCCTTCCTAGCATTGGGATTACAGGTGTGCACCTCCATGCCCAGTTTCAAGGCTGGCATGACATGTGCTACTGAGAATTGAACTTGCTTCCTTGTGCTTGCCAGACAGGTGCTCAGACTGCTAAACCATCTCCTCAGTTCTGTGAGGGATATTCTTGAATGTTGCAGTGTATTTAGCAGCATGCTTGGTCTCTAAGTATTGGATCTGTGTAAGACCCTGATACACCTCGGTTGTTACAACTAAAATGTTTCCCTCTAGTTGTGACAGTTAAATGCCCCCTGACCTTGTCAATGTCCCCTAGGGCAAGGCACAGAATCACCTTGTCCCTTTCTTTCTTTCTTTCTTTCTTTCTTTCTTTCTTTCTTTCTTTCTTTCTTTCTTTCTTTCTCTCTTTCCTTTTTTGTGCCAGGAGCTGAACCCATGACCTCGTGCTTGCCAGGCATGCGCTGTGTCACTGACTCATATTCCCCAGCCCCACCTTGTTCCTTTTTTGAGAACACCAGTAGAGGTGCAGTAGTTGCTTTCCTGCTGCCTCTGCTCTTGGCTCATCTGTGTTTCATTAACATTTGTTTGCCCAGAACTCTGCAAGCCAAGCCTAGGGTGTCCTTGGGTCCCTTCTACACATCCTGGCTACTGTGCTCACTGTGCTTTTTGATAGCTGAATGTTTCACTTGGTCTCTTTGTCCTGGATGTTGGTATCAGGCACTAGTTCTGTGGTGGCCTTCCCCATGTCCATCCCAGACGACACTGGATACTCTGCTCCTGTATCTAGTCCTCCCAGAACCTAGCACATGTTGGCAAGTCCCGTAGCTCCTTCGGGTACAGTGCTTCCCTTCTCTCATCGCAGGCTATGTGCTCCTGCCAGTGCGTGCAGAGATCTAACCTAGTGATGGCTTGGTGGCTGGGAGGCCCGGCATTTGTCATCTTCCCAGATGGAAGCCTCCATATCACCTTTGGACACGGGTGCACTCAGCCTCCACAGGAAGACAGAGCACCCTATAGGCCCAGGGGAAGCTGAAGGATCTAAGTCCTCGGGCACGTCCGCCGTGGCTCAGGATCTTCTGTCTGTGCCTGACCCTAGCGCAGTGCACTTGCTGACACCGGAGATTCAGCGTCTTCTGGATTCCGCCGCACTCATGGCTGAGCTGTGGTCCTGTTCCCAGCTGCCCGTGGGAAGCAAGTCTCTTCTATCTGCTGCTATGGAGGCCCTCATTCTTAGCCTTGGATTCCCAATCCATCTGCGGTGGTGGAGAGAATGTGCTCTCCAGTGCTGAGAGCTGCATTGGGGCTGGCCACAAGTGTGCCCCACAGGTGCTGACCTTGGCTATGCCCAGATGTCTTTGTCAGCTTAATTGTGGTGACAGGATCCTACTGTCTTAAGATTCTGGAGGCTGGATTCCATGATCCCATTCTAGGCAGGGCTCACTCTTCCTAGGCCTCTCTGTTCAGCTCAGGCAGCAGATGCTCCCTGTGCTCTCATGTGGTCACCTTTGCATGCGTCTGTGCCCTGATCTATCTCTTTATAAGGATGCAACTTACATTGGGTTAGGACCTTCCCTGTGGTCTCACTTAACCTTGATTCCCTGTCAAATGGTCCTGTCTCTTCAAATACAGTCAGACAGGGAGCTAGGTCTTAAAATGTGAAAGTTGGGAGAACAAAGTTTAGTTCCTAGTATGAGTCGTGTCTGCAGTGCTGGGCATCACTGTGGGAAGGGAGAGGGAGGAGCCCACCTATTGGAAAGGGGACAGCGAGATACTTAAGAACTCGTCAGAGCCCCACTCCATAAGCTGCCAGGACCACTGCAGTGGGAACGTTCCTGCACACACCTGTCACATGGTGGCTCTGGGCACAAACACACATGACCATTTTCATGTAAAGGTAACCCGTGGGCTCTCTATGTGGCCCAGATAGTCCTTGGCAGAAGGCAGGTTTAGACAGTTAGTTGGGCTGAGACTGCAGGTTATAGAAGGGCCCCTGCATCCAGGCTCAGGGAATGATCGAAAGCGTAAGGATACAGCTGCTGCAGGAAGGACTGTGGCGTTGAAATGAGAAGGGGAACAAGACAGCGGGCTCTGGGGTCATCTGCCTGGCTCCTCCCACATAAGTCCCTCTTCCACTGCTGGTAGACGCCATGGGAAAGGAGTGAACTCCCTGGATGGAGGGGGACCAGAGGCGACATGCAGAGGTCAAGTTATTTTAGATGAGAGAGAGAGAGGATGGAGGAACTTAAACAGCAAATTTTCAATCATGTGAAGAAATGTTGCATGTGCTCCTGTGCAGATGATTAGCTCAGGTGAGAGTCAGGGTACAGAGGAGGGAGAGGGAGGCAGTGCCGTGTGTCCGCTGTGGGTAACAATCTGCTAAGCCCAGCCAGAGCAGGCCTAGTATTTGCAAATACATTATGCTTTCAAAAAAGGCAGTAAACTCCAACCATCTAGGTTTCAAACAGGTTCATTTTTGCCTCAACCTTTTTTTTTTTTTTTTTTTTTTTTAGTGTATTTATACAGGGTCTACAGGGTCTCACTACACATATTGGACTTGTAGTGATGGTCTTGATTTTAGCCTCCCAAAGTGCTGAGATTACAGGCGTGTACCACCATGCCCAGTCCGTCACTGCTTCCGTGTGCCCCAGGGGTGGAGTTGGCAAAGCACACCAAGGATTGAACCTCTGGCCCCTGAACCTGCCTAAACAGGCGCTTTAATCTGTCGAGCTATCTGGCTGGCCCCTATCTTTTTTTTTTTTCAGCATATGAGAAAGCTGGATTTTTTTTTTTTTTTGGGGGGGGGACCAGGTTTCGAACTCACGACCTTGCACTTGCCCAGTAGGCACTTGTGCCTCGGAGCTATCTCCCCAGCCCCAGAAAGCTGGATTAAGATTTGACAGAACAAAGAGTTTTTGAAAGGCCTTTTTCATTTCAAAAGGACAAATTCTTAGATATTGCCTTTCTGAAATGAATGTAATTTTGGAAAACAAAAGGCCTTTCTTTCCTGCCTTGCCATTCTTGTTTCATGAGTGTTGGGATGCTTATTTATTCAAAAATGTAGATGCCCACTTGGTGTTGGGCTCTGAGCCAGGTGTAAGCAATGAAAGGGTGACCAGGATGCTCACAGGTCTCTAACTCTTTCAAGAAGCTTAATGTCCAGAAAATATGAGTCAAAAGCTAAATCAACATGTGCACTACTAATGCACCACTAACACCGATGAGAGCATCCAGGAGATGCTGTGGGGTGCTGCTGTTTGTATGCCTGTGTGGAGAAGCAGGGCAGCCTTCTGGCTTGGGGACCAGACATATCCAGAGGGCTGGCATCTGGGGGGAAGAATGATATTCGCAGCAGCAGGAAGGAAGTAGGAAGTTGAAGGCAGGAGCCCCTGGATCCACCCACGGCAGGTGTTGCAAGGTGCTGTAGGCTACCCTGGCAGCTGGCTGGGAGCAGAGCAGGCTGACAGGAGGGGATTTCAGAGGCCAGGCCACGGGTCTTAATCTTAGGAGGGTGTCGCATCCTCTGCCAGGCTGATGGCTTCTGGTGCAGGGGCAAAGAGGACACCACACTTCCATGTCGAGGAAGTCAGGGGTCCAGTATGTGAAGACAGGAAGCACTGGGTGGGGGTGGGCAATGCAGCATGAGATGCACACCTTCCAAAATGCCCCGTAGGCCTGAAAGGGCACACAAATGTTGCATTAGACAGAAAGGTCTCACAGCGGGAAGACCTAGATCATTAGCATATGGCACAGCTCTAGATATCCCACGGCCACCTGAGCCAGTCCTGGCCTTTAGAGGCAGGACTGTGCCTCCAGCAGAGGGGAATAGTCCACACACACACACACACACACACACACACACACACACACACACCCCAAATGAAAAAAAATGTTTCAATTAAAAAATTGTTCGAACGGCGCGTCTGGAGGTCCCACGGATCTGTTTCTTGCTTCAACAGTATTTGGATGGAACAGACCCGGGGACTCCCTCTTTTGTCTTCCACCCACCTTTTAGGTACAGATTTCAGAACCATCTTCTCGCCTATCTCCTTCCAGGACCGGACAACACTGTTCTTGTGTGGATAACTCCTTATTGCTGATCAACCATGACCTCTCAGATCCATCAGAATTATTCCACCGAGGAGGAGACTGCTGTCAACTGCCTGGTGAACCTGCACCTGCGGGCCTCCTACACCTACCTCTCTCTGGGCTACTATTTTGACCGAGACGATGTGGCTCTGGAGGGCATGGGCCATTTCTTCCTCGAGCTGGCCAAGGAGAAACGCGAGGGTGCCGAGCATCTCCTGAAGATGCAAAACCGGCGCGGCGGCCGTGTGCTCTTCCAAGACGTGCAGAAACCATCTGAAGATGAGTGGGGCAAAACCTTGGGTGCCATGGAAGCTGCCCTGGCCCTGGAGAAGAACCTGAACCAAGCTCTTCTGGACCTTCATGCCTTGGGCTTGGCCAAGACTGACCCCCGTATCTGTGATTTCCTGGAGAACCACTTCCTAGACGAGGATGTGAAGCTCATCAAGAAGATAGGTGACCACCTCACCACCCTCCGCAGGCTGGCGAACTCCCAGGCTGGGCTGGGCGAGGACCTCTTTGAAATGCTCACCCTTAAGCACAACTAGGAGGTCGCAGAGCCTGGCAGTCTCTTGCGGGGTTCCCGCATCCCCTGGCATCAGGGCTTTGGCCTAACCCTCTCCCTCCAGCCACTAGACAGCTTTCTCACCTTTCTGGAGCCCCCTTCCAAATCTTGGACCAAAAGAAAATAAACCCTTTTGCAGAAAATAATAATTGTTCTAGTAAAAGATATACTGTTGTGAATCGCTCTTGAAATTCCACCCATCTTCGCATGCACTCATCCACCCCCTGACCACTTCCTGCTGCAGCTCTGGGCACTCTTTCCTGAGTGTCTTCATGTGGTGTGATGAGAGTCACAGCAGCACTGCTGCTGAGCTCCATCCAACAGAAAGTCCTGGGTCTGCCTCTGTGTGACTTCTGGCTCTTCTGCAAAGCCAAAATGACCGTGACAGGGAAAGGTATCTAAATGTTTTGAGTGTCCTCGGTTATACATGGGTCATGGGGAGGTGAGGGCAGCACAGCTAAAGACCCTCAGGAAAGAGGACTCCAGAGTTGCTGCAGAATGTGGCAAAGGAGGAAGGATGAGTATGTTTAAAATGAAGGAGAGTGTTTTGAGGGGGATTAACAACAAAGTGTTTTTTCTTTTTTATTTGTCTTTTTGAGACAGGATCTCACTATGAAGTTCAGATTGGATTTCAGCTCACTTTATAGCCCATACTGATCTCAAACTTGCAACAGTCCTCCTGCCTCAGCCTTCCAAATGCTGGGATTACAGGCTGCACTACTATGCCCAGCTTGCTTTATTTATTTATTTATTTATCTGTTTGTTTGTTTATGTGGAACCAGGGATTGGACTCAGGCTCTTGTGCTTGCCAGGCAAGCGCTTATTCTACTGAGTTATCTCCTCAGCCCCTATGCCCAGCTTTAACAATGTGTCTTTGGAAGCTCCAGTGGGGCAATCAGTACTTACATAACAATGTGTCTTTTACTAAACTAAATGCTTGCAAACTTATGCATCCACTGTACTTTTGGATCACACCATTCTTGTATATTTTTCATAAGTCATGGACTGACAGGTCTATATTTTAATTCAGCCAGTGAGAGGCCCAATGTCCGAAGCTGTAGTCTAGTCCTCTAGAAGTTCCTTCAACCTTTGTTTTTCAGCTCAACTCACAGACTGTATGTATTTTCACTTAGGTTGGCAGATGTGTGGATGTAAGATCACTGTATTCCCCTGGAGGAAATCAGACACTGAGCTAGGGGGAGTCTTCCCCAGGTCCACCTATAGGACATGCCCCCTGTCAGCGCCTCAGGTTCTAAGTGCTGCTTCCTGGTTCTGAGTTTGTGTGGCAGCAGGTAGATGTTATGAAGGAAGTATGTGCTGGGCGTGGTGGCACCAGTCACATCAGAAACACACATGGCCAGCCTTCCATGTCCAGATTCAACCAACCACGGATTAAAAACATTTGAACATAACTATCTGTGCAGGGCCTTATTATTATTGTTGTCATTATTTCCCAGCAGTTTGGTAGATGCTTTTCACACAGGGCTTGCGCTGCAGTGGTTGTCTTAAGTCATCTTGTGTGATTTAGTGTGGGGAAGCTTGGTGCATTTCCACAAGGGGTTTGCGTGTCTGCAGACTCTGGTACCCATGGGGGTTCTGGGACCCCATTCCACAGATGGCAAATTGTGGTGTGAAGGGAAGTAGTAGCTCAGCATACCCTAAGGAGAGAGAAGGGAGTGGGTGGAGCAGGAGAGCAAGCCTGGAAAGTTCCGAGGGAGTGGAGTGGGTGTGGGTATGTGTGTGCTGTACATATATTTTGTATGTGCTCTGATAGTGGTGTCCCATATGCAGCAGCCCTTACTGCATACCTCCAGGAGGGTTAAGTGCATTGTTGTCCACTGTTCTTGTCCTTGGGTCCCAAGTCAAGGCCTAAGCTGCCCTTGTGATCCTGGATCTCTGTTGTGGGGTCCTTGTGTGGTATTGGCAGAGGTGTATAGGTGCAGGTGTGAGTGTGGGGCCCAGGTGGGAGCACATGGGGTGCATGTGTGGATCTCAGAAGCTCACAAGTGACCCTCCCCATCAGGGTGGCTCTGCCCTGCCAGTCACATAGGAGGTCTGCTTCTCCGCTGAGGCTGGGTGCTGTGCCATGCTCCCTGCAGGCCAAGGCTGCTATCTCACCACCTTGAGAGGCAAGCTGCAGGCGTCAGCTATGTGGCAGGTGATAACCATACGTGGCTGGTAGTGATTCCAACCTTCCCTCAGCTCCTGCCCCTACCCGGAAAGTCTTCTTAGGTTTCATTGTCAGTGTGGGCTTGCCACTGCTGTTCCAAGACAGGCCACAGCCTGGGCTCCAAACACAGATGTGGTCCTTGCCCAGTGCACCGAGGGGTCTGGGACAGGGTCCTCAAGGCTCTTCTCCATTCACAGGCAGTGTTGCTGCCCTCTGTCCCCTCTGGTCCTTCCTCTGTGATTATCCTTGTTGCCTCTTCTTATGACCCTGGGGGCTTTGGATCAGGGACAACCTGGTGACTTGCTATAACACATTCACCTGTGAAAGACCTTACATAAATACAGGCACATTTTAGGTCCTAGAAATCAGGAATTCAGCATATGGATTTGGGGCTTGGGCCCCATGCATACCAGGACATCACCTACCTCTCTGGGCCTTTGTAGACCTCAGTGCCTGCAGGCTGGTACAACCATTATGGAAATCAGTATGGAGGTTCCTCATAAAGCTAGGACTGGAGGTCTCATTCAAGCCAGCTATTCCCCTCCTGGGTACTTTTCCAGAAGAACTGAAATCATACAGCAATATGTAGGTGTATCTATGTTTATAGTGTCACAATTTGTCATGGCTAAATCTTGGAAACAACCACAATGCCCATCAACTAAGGAATGAATAAAAAGGATATGGTATTTTTACACAAGGGAGTATTAGTCAGCTATAAAAAGATAAATTTGAGGCTTTTGTAGATAATTGGATGCAACTAGAGACTACATTGGTAAGTGAGATAAATCAGACTTATATGTGCAAACATTGTATTGTCTCCCTAGCTGAGAACCTGAAAGAGTAAATAACATCTGAAAGGTACAGTAGATATAGTGAAAAGGAAAGAATTTGTTCAACAGTAAGGAACAATAAGGATCAAGAAAAGGACAAAATAAAGAAGGGATAACATACTTATGTATATATGCACTATAGTTTGGAAAATTGTACTGCCAATTTCTGCCAGTCTTTTGAAAGGGGTGGTTAATGCTTAAAGTTTTAAAAATTTTTTCTTATAACTTTCTTGTAGTTGTTTCACGTTTTTAAGCTAATTTTGCACAATTGCATGTGGTAACTTAAACAACTAATTGGAAGATAACATCTTGCAATGCAACAACGATTGTTGAATTCCTATTTCTTTGTTTAGTGAAATTTTGTATCCTTCCTAATGCTGTTTTTATTACTATTTTTTATTCTTTAAAAAAAGCTGCCCTCAGTGCCTCGCACCCTGCCTGATGTCCTCTGCTGGGTGGGGCCTCAGGCCCACCTAGCAGCCCCCCAGAAGTTTGTCTTACAATTCTCCTTGTGACTCCAGCCCATATTGGTGAGATCTTCTGCAGCACTGGGTTAGCAGGGGGAGGACGGTTTCCATGTCCCCTCAGCTTGTCCCTATGGAGAGAACCCAGCTAGCAAAGCCACATGGGGGCTGTGGACCCTGCTGCTGAGGGCTTAAGACCTCAAGACAGGCATCCTCTGGCTGGGCGGCCTTGCTCCTAAGGACCTGCAGGTTTCTCTGTGTGTGCACCGTTCCTCTAGGTGAGTGGACTTTGTAGACAATATTGGGGTCCTCATGATGGCAGATCGTGTGATTAAGGTGGATGAGGACACAGCAGGATGTTTTCATGAGCTTGCCTTCCCGCTGGATGCCCTGGGCTGTAGAGTTCACTGAATTTTGATCACATGTCCTGAAGCTATTTCGAAAAAGATGCCAGAGTGGCTTCAGAAAGCAGCTGGAGTTATGGGATGAGTGTGTGAAGGGGGGAGGTATCTTGTAGGGGACTCATGGAAGCGCACTTTTTACCCTAGTACACTCTTTCATGTAAGGGTGTCCAGCTCTTGTAAGTGTGCTGTTCCACTCTGAGGCCCATCTGCTTGCCCTTACAGCTGGGCCTAGCAGACTGGCAAACTGGGGCAGAGGCAGAGCGATAGACATGTAACCCCCTCCCGGCCAGGCCTGTGCCACTGAGGCAAGGAAGGGATTTGAGAATCTCCAGGAAAACCGAGAAGGGTTGGAGACTGTGTGCTGGGGCTGCTGAGAATTCTTCCTTCCGCCACTACTTGCAGTGCCTCTCTCAATGTATTGCCTGTCCTCTTCAGGTAGGCCAACAAACAACCCAGTAGCCATCTTTGTATTACTTTTGTTAAGCTTTTAAATTAAAATAAAATTTATTGGTGTGTTTTGTGGCACACAATCACTGCATTGGTTGGCAAGCTGCTCCACACACGCGTAGCATCTTCAGTACTTCACTCCCCTCCCCTCCCTGGGAGCCCTTCCACCTCCTCCAGTCCCCCTCCCGGCCCTTTCGCCGCTCCTTGCTTTTCTCTTTGAGTTGTTGATACTTTGATGTTTTCATAGAGAAACCATGTGATGCTTTACCTTCCGAGTTGGATTTGTTTCACCTAGAATGATAGTCTCGTGATCCATCTATTTTCCTACAAATATAGGGCTGAGAGCCTGAGACAGAGCAACCTGTCAAGAGAAAGAAATAAAAAACAGGAGAGGAAGAAAGAGAAACCACCCTGGCTTGCAGATGACTGGACCCTGTAACCCAAGACCCTCGAATTCCGCCAGAGACTCTTAGAAGCCAATACACACATTTAGCCAAGCGGCAGGCTACAAAGTCAACAAGTAAAAGCCAGCAGAACTTCTCCATATGCCACAGGGAGAGCAGTCTGTCCCAGCGCCCCTCTTCCTGGTTTCCCTCTCCTGCTCCACCTGCTCCTCCCAGCTGGACCAGGGGCAGGGACCTGCCACGCCGTTCCTCTCCGCTAGGGGGCTCCAGGTGCTCTTGGATGCTTGCATCTTGCAGACAGGTGAAGGCCTCTGATTGGCTGGCGGGAGGCATGATGCCACCGGGCAGCTCTTTTTAAGAGAAAAGCCAGGACGGTGGAGCAGGACCCTGAGCAGTGCTCTCTGTGCTGAGCGGTAGGACGCGCTGGGGAGCTGAAGCCAACATGAGCGAGGTGAGCGCTGCGGGGGCTGCAGGAAGCCCTAGGCAGGGCGCCGGGCGTCCACCCAGTCCTTCTGGGGGCGCTGGGCTCAAGGGGCAGGAAAGCCGTCCGTCCTGTAATGATTTGCTTGGGCACAGGTAGTCCGGGTGGCTGGGTTGGAAGGACTTTGCAGCAACTGTTTAAGTTGGAAACTTTTAAAAATTAGCCTTAGAAAGAGAGATGGTTTCATTGTTGGCATCTGATTTCGTTCTGGCTTTGGAAAGTGCTCTAGGTTCAGACCTCGACAGAGAAAGTGGGCTGTTTCATCCCTGGAGAAGCTGTGTGCTTCCTTAGAGTTTTAATAGGTACCCAGGGAAGCCCAGCCTTTGGGTGAGGGAGCGAGGAGCTCTGCACTGGGGTGGCGTCCTGTACCCTGCAGGCTCCTCAGAGCTCTGGGGAGAGCGCAGCAGATACCCACCAGGAGAAATCCTGGGGCGGATTGACATTTCTGAGACGAAAGGGGCACTGGTGAAGAGCAGCTAACCGCAGGTGGAGAGTGGCTTTCCCGAGTGTGTGTGCGCAGAACACGGTTTGGCAGGTAAAATTGACCATTCCTGGATGATAAAAAATGCTGTCATCACTCCCTCCTCTCCCAGGAGTGGCTCTGGGGCTGTACACAGATCATTCTCATTCAGCTACAGAATGGAGTCACGTCCATTGCAGTTTCCTTGTGGTTGGCACTTAAGTAACTACTTTTAAAGCTCTTTTAGCACCTTTCTCTTTTTAAAATTTGTTTGACAGATGGGTGCTTTTTTGGGGGGACTCTAGAGTAAAATTAACAACTTCAGAAATGAAATGCTTTCTCACTGTTTCTATCTGTTGAGTGACTTTTGATTTAGATGTGGTAGGCAGGGTGGAAAAGCACTATCAAGTTTGGGAATGAAGCTGACCAGGAGCCAGGAGCTGAGGCAGGGAAGGGTGGGCGTGGGTGGGAGAGGAGAGGTCTCCCGGCAACCCCAACCCCAGCAGCATAGCGACAGCGGCAGCTGAACAGCCAGCATTTGCCTCCTGAGCAGAGCACCGCCAAGCGCTCCCACATGTGTCCCCCTACTGTGAGCCTGCCAGCTAGCTGTGTGCAGTGGGGACCACTATTGTCCCAACTGACAGATGCAGACAGTGAGGCTTGCAGCACTGAGGTCACTGGCTCAAGGTCACTGGCTAGTGAGTGGTGAAGCCAGGACTCGGCTGCAGTGTGGGGTCACTACAGAGCACGTGCAGATGTGGGAAGGTCTGTGGGATTCTCCAACCACTGGAGGCAGGGAGGAACCAGCAGGAAGGGGAGGATCCAGAAAGGAGATCTGGCCCTGAAATAGGCAAGGACAAGGGGTCTGGATGAGGCCTCTGGTCCCTCGTACCTGGGGGAGGGACTGTCTGCTGGACTGCAGGGAGATTTTGGTTTATGTTTCCCCTGAAGCAAAGGGAGCCTGAGCAGGTGGCTTTCCTTAATAGAACACTTAATAGTTTCCTTCAGGAAAAGGGTCTGGACCCCAGTACAGGCCAGGGCCCTTTGCTGGGGCTGGGGCTCAGTTGCCCACCTCCTGCTGAGGATCCTGCCCAGTGTGGTCCTCATGAGCCTTCTTGGGGGTTGGGCTGGGTGGGATTCCAGGGAAAAGCCTGTGTCCATGAGGAGGGTCCCTGCTGCATTTTTGTTCACTGTGTCCCTGCCCTTCATGGGAGCATCAGGCTTCAAGCTTCAGTGGGGATGAAAGCGCTCACCCAGTGCCCTGCTTGGTGCTGGGCCCCGTGCCCCAGACTCTGACCCCTGCTCCTGGCTGGGCTGGAGACTCCTGGGCATGGGCTTCTTGGGGAGCAGGAATTTGTCCTTTCAGTGAAGCTTAAATCTACTTAAAATGTTTAATAAAGTGGAACAGAAGCTCTTTGCTGTTAAGGCACTGGATACCCCTCCCAACACTCTCCTTCATTGGATGAATTAACTGTGGCATCTGGATCTAATAACTCTCATGCAGGAATGAACTTCAGAGGAACACTTCTTGCCATGTGACTGGTTACCCGAGGCAGACACAGCCATGGTTTTGGCCAAATGTTCCTTCGAGACCAGGATTTATTGAGTTTTAAGAGTTGCCGCCTTGGGCCACTGGGCTTAGTGCCTCCACAGACCTCCATGAGCACAAGCTGTCCTTGGAGCAGTGCAGAGCTGTCTGGGCAGGGGGAACCTGGGAACTAGGGGATCCCAGGCTGTGGTCCTATGCTTTGGGGTCTTCTGGCCTTGAGGGTAAGGAAGAACAAGGTAGAGCTGGAGCTGGTTTTAAGTGGAAAACCTCATAACACAATGTTAAGTTCACCCACTGGGGCAGCATTTTTTTTTTGGCGGGGGGGGGGGCGGTAACTGATGTGATTGAAAAGAACAGCTCAAGCAGAGCAAGGAAATAAAGTCCAAAACTAGGGCGAAGTGATAGAGCAGAGGTGGTTTGAGGGGGAGTCTGATTAACATTTTGTTATTAAAGTGTGTCAGATGTGCTTGGAGCAATCAAGAGATGAGCTGGGGGAGAATTTAGCAGGGATCAAATGTGAACTTAGGTTATTTAGCCACACTGGAGGTCCTCACCACCACAGCCCAGCCGTGCGAGATGCATGTTCCTCTTCAACCATGGGTCTGTCCACACACAGAAAAAAGAAAAGGCTCCTTTGTTCTTAGCCACCTTAAAAAAGTACCAGAAGCAATGACAAAACAATGACAGGTTCTCATTTAAGCATTTTAGGTTGCTTTTTGCAAGAACTCCCTCATTTATGAGGGCCAGGAGCAAGATTTGAAAGCAGAAAGACACATTTGGAGAATGGATTTGAGATGTGACACATCCAGTCACTTGGTTTAGGAAGGGCTGGGAGAGGATCTCTGGTAGCTTGGTGCTGCTGATTGGATTTGAGAGTCATGAGAGGAAAGTCGCCACCAAGCCTGCGACGCCCTGCCACGGGCTCTTGGCTAGCTCTGGTTTGGTTAGGATGGTGCTGCTCATGGCCAGGCAGAGAAGCTTTTTCTATCTAGACCTTGCCCACACCAGAGGACACAGCTTCCTGAACACTTGGACCCCACAGATAGCATAAGGGCAAATCTTTAGAGACATGCTGTCCTGTGCTCTAAAACTGAAGCCTCTCTCGTCTATATGAAAACATAGAAGACAGCACAGAATTGCCAGGTTCTGGAGGGAGGTGCTCAGCTCACACGTAAAGTGGGGGGAGGGGTATAGAAAAGATAGGAAAAAAGTTTTCTCTTTGGGGGGGGGTCAGAAGTAGTCGGTGGTGTAACACTCCCAAGTTGCTCTCTTTTGAGGGTGCTGGCAGTCAGCTATTGCGTAACTCAGTGTGAGACAGCTTACGATTGTGGCTTTGTGCTGAAGTCTTCTGATACCACGGTGAACTGGAACCTGTGCTAGGGGGTGATGTGGTGTATGAGGTGCCATGTGTTTCAGATCAGTTGCTAAGCACAGATCCAAGAGGAACTGTGTCACATGTGAATTTGCACCTCACCCTAGAGGCCCAGCAACAGGCAAGCAAATAACAGCTCAGTTCCTTTGACAATTTTAACCCTATTTAGGGATGGAGCTGTGAAGATCCAGTTGATTCTGGGGAGCCACACAGTGATAGGTGCTGCTGTCCATCCCAGCAGACACTGAGCACAACTAGGCCTCAAAGTCTGACTTTTCCCAGCAGGAAAGAGGTGGAAATCAAGCATGAAAGTGTGTTTGCAGGACTGGTGATCTTAATAGATTGCTGTAAAATTTATTTCCCTATCCTGAATTTTGTTAACTAATGCCAAGGGACTGGAAAGTCTCACTGTTTTTCTTCTTTGAATTCTAAGGACAAAAGAATGCAAGACATATTATTACTTGCTTTTCAGAAAGAAAAATTGAATAAATGACTCAGTTGATTTCATTAGAGGTTTAGCAGAGTAGTGCGATTGAGATGAAAAGAAAATGTCCCCCCTCTCCCCCCGTAAATTTTCTTGTATTCTCAGAGCACCCACTGTGCGCTCTTTTTTCACCTGCTAACACTCTCCTTTGAGCCAGTGTTTTCGAGGGTGAAAGGCACCCTAACTTGCCTGTTCTTTACCTGCTGAACTCCCCACTTACCCACAGCGTTGCAGGCCCCGCACTGGGGCCTTCTTACTAATTCTGAATGACTTTGTGGAAAGGGCTTCCTACTGAGGTTTTGGAGTTGTACACGCATGAGCTTGTATTGTTTGGCTGGTGGCTTTATAAAACACAGCATTAAAGAACATGAAGGTAAAATATTTATCAGTTGTATTTTATTGACAAAGAGAATCTTTCCCAGACTATGAACTTTCTGATGGACAATTTTATGCCACCCTCAAATCGCCCAGGGTGGCCTCCAGTTTATGTTCAGTTCCTAAGTGAGTTAATGGGTTTCTGAGAGTGGGTTCATCCATTAATGAAACTGTGCACCAGAACCCTTCTCTGAATGCTGGGATTGGTGTTTGGGGGAAGTTGGCAGAAAACAATATTTATTTTTTATTCCTGAGTTGATATTATTTAAATCCTTTAAGTGGGAAATGTCCAGGTGCACAATAAATGCTCTCGTGGTAGTGAAAGAAAATGAGAAGAAAGAGGGAGATGACTTAACAGAAAAAGCTCTTGATATTCAGGCAAATCCTGGCAGCTCAGGAAGGCCGTGGAATTCTATGTCCCATGTTTTTGTGCAGCCTCCCCTGAAACTGCCTCCCTTCAGGTAAGTATGGAATTCAACAAAGGGAACCAGGGCCACAGAGGCAGAGCCTGTGAGCATATTGAAAATTGGCTTGCTGAATTGAAATAGAACAGCAGTGAGGCTGAGATTGGAGAAAGAAGTGAAGCAGACCTTTAGCATGGGAGCTCTCTGTGGGTCTCAGCCAGCCAAGCTGAAAATTCTGGGATACTCTAAAAAATTTCACCATCTTAAGGGAAGCTGCATAAGTAAGTATCTTAACAGTTAAACTAATCATCAATGGTAATAATAATAATTAAATGGCTATTTTAAATTATATGGAGTATTTAAATATTTAAAGTTAATTTATGATTGAAATAGGACTAGATGAAGGTTAGTGCACAAAAAGGGGTCAATGAAAATCTGCTCTCCTGGCGGTTTAAAGACTGAATTGTGTATCGACACCCCCGGGAGGGAAGGCATCGGCCGCCACTTTGCTGCCTACTTAGGTGCACCCTATTTACCATATTTCCAAACTTAGAAATGAATTGAGGCTGGAACAAAGAACAGAGACGTGTTGCTCCTTCAGCTGAGAAGAGGTGTCTTTTGCGCAGAGGAACAGAGAAACTCTGCAGGTCTAATTTGTGTCCCAAACAAAGCAAGCTCGCCACACTCATCAATAACTGAACCTATAAATTCAACATCTTTTCTGGTTTTGTTTTATGTGAACAGTTCTGCGTAAGCAGCACACAGCAGGCATCACTCTGCCCGCTGATTGCTCGGGCTGAGGAAATAGTTCAAATTTACGCTTCAGAATTTCGTGGAGCAACTTCTCATTCCATTTCCGAAAGGGAAACGCTCTCAGATTTATAGTATAACCCCTGGAGAAATCCATCACGCCATTATTTTCTAGTTTATTCTTTTTTTAAAAAATTTTTATTTTATTTTGTTTATTATTTTCATTCTTGTTTCAGAACCTTTGTTTGTTTATTCACTCATTTTTATGGCCGGCTCAGCCCACCCCAAGGTCAGGGCTGGCGCAGCATGTGGTGCCGGGGATTGAACTGAGGTCCCTGAAGCCGCCCAAGCTTCCCCAAGCAGGGGCTTTAGACCATTGAGCCATCCCGCCCCTCTAGTTTATTCTTGACCTGCCATCTTCTAAATAAAAGAGATGGATTAGAATCATGGAGGAGGAAAATAGTTGTCAAGAAGTCGCGCGCGCCCCCTACAGGACGCCAAGGAGAAGGGAGTAGAAAGTGTGAAGAGTGAGCCGTCAGTTGAGGCCCTTTGGCTCTGAAGGAGAGCTGGGCAGACAACAAGGGCGGCCCTCCCTGCCAGGTTCCCGCCTCCGGGGTGCACAAACTCGGGCCTGGATCAACCCCACACATCTGCAGCCCCTCACACTGCCACGCCCTACCAGGCACCCGAGCACTCAGTGCTGGTCAGGACATTTCCTAGCTATGCTGGGAATGTGGGTTCGCTGGGGACTGCAGCTCTCATACTAAAATCCAAGCCTGTGGTATAATGGCGTGGCCTAGGAAATGGTAATCATCCGCTTGCCACTGTACTTGTAGCTTGGCCAGTACTCTAACAAAGCAACCAGTTGTTTTAATGTTGTACAACCTCTGAAAACAGGACCCTTGGGATTGACAATGCTCATGAACATTTGTCTTCATCAAATAAGAGGAGAAATATGTCAAGAAGACATATTCTCCCTTTTTAAATAATCTTTGTTTAAACCAATATACATATCAATGTTCCTCAGGTGGCTGAATTTCAGTCAAAAACTAGTTAGGGAAGTATATTTGCTTTAAAATTGAAATTCTTCGCATGTAGAATTTCCTTATTAGGTAGTAGTGCATGACTAAGGGTTGTTAGAAAAATACTACCTTTTATTCCCACCTCAGCTTGGCACAAAAGCTAATTGTATCTAGGGCTTCTTTTTCAAAATTGTACATTGCTTCACACTTTTCATGTGTAGAGAAATTCCTGCTCCTAGGAAGTGATCAATGCAGGTCTGAGAGTGGCTGTGGGGGCAGCCAGGATGCTGGCCTCTGTCTGTGATGGTGAGAGCGCAGAGTGGACGGCAGCCTTGAACAGACCCTGGAAGGCTGATGTGGACATGTGCAGAGCCTCCTTCAACAGTCGGTTCTCTTTATGTGTTGGGTCTCGTTCATTTTCCCAATGCTGGGATGCGATACCTGACACCCACAGGGGGGAAGGAGGTGAGGCTTATTGCGGCTCACTGTCTGCCAAGGTTCAGTCCATAGAGTGCCAGCTCTGTGCCAGGGCAGCATGGCAGGAAGACCTGGTGGAGGAGAGTGCTCACCTCATGGCACAGAGGAAGCAGGAATGGAAGGAAGGAACAGGGGAAGGAGATGCGTCCTTCAGGCCACACCCAGCTGACAGCCTCCTCCAACCAGACCCCACCCCTAATGTCATATTTAGTTATAAACTCCTCTGTGGGTCCATCACTGAGAATCAATCTTCAGGATCCAAGAACCCCTCCAAAAGCCCGCTTACGATGCATGAGGCTTTGGGGGATGTCTAGTTATGAACCCTATTGCATTGCAGAATATGCTTGGATGGAAACAAAACTGTAACACTATGCTGCAGTAATAGCCTCTTCTTGAAAGGGTGAAAACTCCTGACTCAATACTACCCTTTTCTTCCCTGCCCTGACTTTTCCATAGTGAGCTGTCATTGCCCTAACAATAGCTGCACGGTTCAGCTTTTCAGTCCTTTGCTGGTCCTTTTCCACCTACCTCCATGTCAATGCCTGAAAAAATGGAATGTATGCACAATAGTGAGGATGCACATTTCCTGGAATGTTGGGCTCCAGAGGTTTTCCTAGTGTTTCCCTAAGGGGAAAATCTTGAACATATCTGCACAACAACAAAAATTCACATGCTGAAAATGTTTCCATTTAGTTCTGAATTATGTGTATCCATGTATCCTTTGTTGTATTATGAAATACACAAAAGATAAACTTTTAAAGGAAGGAAGAAATGATGATGTGAACTGCACTTTAGCTATCTTGCTGCTTGTGATGGTTTCATCAATCCCAGCCACAACATCAAAGCCTGATGCAGGTTTCTGAGAGCTAATTATTTATGGGGGTGCATGGCAATCTACTACTTGATGCTCTCTTGTGGTAATGGTGCAAATCTCCTCAGGTGTATGGCTGTGTGTGTGTGTGTGTGTGTGTGTGTGTGTGTGTATGTTTAATCTTTTATTTTTTTTATTTATTTGATACAGAGTTTCATGACACAGCTTAGACTCCTAGTGATTCTCCTGTCTCAGCCTCTCCAGCACTGGGATCACAGGCATGTGCCACCATGCTCGACTTTGGTGGCCAGTGGGTGTGCGGTTTTAAGCCTTCTTTGGTGCTCAATGAGGCAGCCTGGTAGTAGAAGAGGCTAGTGCCTTGTTTGTGCTGTCAGTGGCAGTCTGTTTTCCATCTGTGATTTTACTTGGGAATTTTAAAAACGTGGCTAAAAACACACGTGGAACCTACCATGGCAACGATCTCCGTGTATCAGTGATCTTGGTGTACTGGCACTGCTGGCACAGGGAAGGGTGCCAAGTGTTTTCCTCCTGCAGAAGTGCAGTGTGGCACCCTGTCCCCTCCCCAGCCCTTGGAGCTCCATGCCAATTCTGGGCCCTGTGAGTTTGACTTTGGAGGCTTCCAGAGTCAGCCAGAGCTCAGCCCTGCGTCCAAGTGCAGAGCAGTGTGGGGCACCTGCCCACTGTGCAGGAACCCTATACCCACTGACCCACAGGAAAGGGGCGCATAGAAGAGACTGCCTAACTGATGACTCCCCTTTCTGGGGCACAAGAACTTGCTCTGTAGCACATGTACAGTGACGTTCTCAAGGCAGGGCCTGAATGTGACCCGCTAGATGCTTTCTTACCCTTAAATATGCTGTCCATCTATGTCCATTCAGGCATTAATTCTTAATGAAACTGACTTTTTGGGATTTTTGATTGTATGAAGAAACAACTAGAAATTCTAAGTGCTCTTTGCTCTGCATGGTTTGATAGTGAGGCAGCTTTCTGGTCAGGGCTGCAGTTAAGCTGCACTTTGTGCTCACATTGCACCTGGACTTGAGCTGTCCACATCCTGGGCGGCTGGACACAGTGACCCTGTGACTGTCTGGGTCGTAGTCTACTTAAGTCCATTGATGTAGGGAAAAACTGTTGTTTCTATCAGCCCCACTTAGGGTCAGGGTTTGAAGGAGGCCATATTTGTCACTCATTAAAATGGCAGCTGTGGTGATAGCTCTGTGGTCTAAGCACCTGCCTGGCAAGTGCAAGGACCAGGGTCTGACCCCAAATACCATATGCCATGCCAGCCCTGGAACTCCAAGCTTGCCATGCTGGCTACTGAAGCTGGGCATGATGGCGCACACCTGTAATCCCAGTGCTGGGGAGGCTGAGAAAGGAGGATCACTACAAGTCTGAGCTGCACAGTGAGACCCTGTACAAAAAAAAATTATTTAAAATGACATTTATTTACTTATTTATTTATGAAATGGCACGTCATTGTGTTCCCTAGGCTGGCCTCAAAATCCTGGACTCAAGCAACATTTCTGCCCCTGCTTCCTGAGCACCGGGATCACGTGTGTACCACGGAGCTCAGCTTGGTCTCTAAGTGGTCATTTCTTTTTTTTTTTTTTGTCTTTTTGAGACAGGGTCTCACTATGCAGTTCAGGCTACCCTTGAGCTCACTTTTGTAGCCCAAGCTGGTCTTGAACTCGCACCAATCCTCCTGCCTCAGCCTCCCAAGTGCTGGGATCTAAGTGGTCATTTCAAAACAAGGGACCAAGAGCCCCAAAACTAATCTTGCCCCCTGACTCTCCAAAACAACAACTACAACAACGACAAAAAAGCAAAACAAAACACAGAGCTCTTGCAGAAAAGCCTGTCTCAGCTTCATACACATTTTCCTGTTAAGGTTATCATTTTCTGTCATGTTCTGGCCCTAACCCAATTTCTCTGATACCTGCCCTGATTCTACTTAAGCCCTGGATGAGAAATATATTAAAAATAAAATAGTCCTGGATATTTTTCTTAGTCTTGAGTGAAAAGAGAACACTGTGGAAACCCGGACAGCTCCCTTTCTGCCCACAGGACTTTGCCTGTTTTGGGGAATTCATTTCCTTTCTGACCTCACATCCTGAACACCTAGGGGAATGTTGACACATGTCAGGGTTGCTACGGCTGTGAAATATTTTGTGAAGACCTTGGAAAGTGACGTGCTCTTCTGCCTCAGCTGGTGGGATTTCTTTGACTTTGGGCTGGACAAGACAGAGTACTCCAAACTCCAAGTATAAGGCTCTTAGCAAACATTTGCCCAGAGAAAGTCAGTCCTTGCTGACATTGTCTGTATAACCAGCCACTACACGGTCATCAGCTGCATGTCCCTCCTTCTTCTCCAATGGAGACATTCTGAGAGACTGTCTCATCTACTGATTAGATCTGTGTCTCGCCAGGCCATAGTGCAGAACTCGTGTCGATAGAGAGCCCTTTCTGCACTGGACATTGTGCTACATAGGATAAAAAGGGCCAGTTTCTAGTCCTCAAAGAGTTTGTGAGCTACTGGCAGAGGCAACATGGCATGGAATTAACTGTGTCCTGAGGTCAAAGGGACTGGTTTGTCCTGTGTATGAACCAAGTGCCAGCCAAATAGCAATTAAGTGGTCATCAGCTGGGCCGTAGAGGAAGGAGACCATGTTTGGAAGTCTTCCCCCAGGCATGGTGCCTCCAGGGGAAGGGTCAGGGCTGACAGAAGCCACTCTACTGATGGTGGAGCTTCGGACAGACAGGTCAGGATCGCCTGAGAATCTGGCCACTTTTAAGTTCAGTGAATGGATAGGTATTTAGAAGGGTGCTATAGTTAGTTTTTAACTCCTTAGTGATGAAAATGCCTGAAAAATGCTGGACATTTATCCATTCTTATTGACAAATGTTGGGGCTCTACTGACTATTCAAAGCTTTTTTCTAAAGTGTGAGGCAAATACAACTTTTTGAATACATTGGGGAGTAGGCCACTTGAGGAGGACAGTCAGTAATATGTTTTGGACATACGCATTTTTTTGTTTTTACTTTCTCTTTTTTATTATTTATTTATTTAAATTTCCTTTTTCTTACTTTTTTTTTTTTTTTTTTGTAGGACTGGGGATCAAACTCAGAACCTTGCACTTGCCAGGCAGGCACTTGTGCCATTGAGCTATTTCCCCAGTCCCATCCTTTTTCTTACTTTTAATAAGAGATAACAATATGAGAGTTTCAAAACATGTTAGTAGCATGCTTGAAATAATTGACACACTGCATATTGTTGTCCTCATGTAAGTTATACAGAGCACAAGGTGTAGACGTGATAAATTTTTCTAATTGATATTGGTTCAGAAAAAAATAAAAGAGGAAGAAGAAGAAGAAGAGGAAGAAGAAGAAGAAGAAGAAGAAGAAGAAGAAGAAGAAGAAGAAGAAGAAGAAGAAGAAGAAGAAGAAGAAGAAGAAGAGGAAGAAAAGTTTTCTTCTCTTTAAACTAGGAGGAAGTAGTTGTATACATAGTCCAATGTTCCATAATTGCAGTGGGTTACTGGTAAAACTGGCAATGTTGAAGGCTATTGATTTAAGCCTCTTACAGCTCACTCTACTAATCTAGCTCTATGTTTTATGGACTTGTGCATTGTTTTATTTTAAAATTTGCACTTCAGGACTGTGAGAAGTGTGTAGGTAAACTTAGGCCTATCTGTGGTCTGTCTTTCATCAGTCTGAGTGTTGGTACATGGTGGAATATCGTTCACCTCTTGGACCTTGGTGCCCTGGTAGCTTAGCAATTATTATTATTTTTTTCTCTTTGAAATTTGTTCAAGGGATGGACTCATCCATATTTATAGCCCTGTTCTCACATCTGTCAAAATAGCTAGATAATACGGTGCCACATCTCAAATATTATTTCTGGCATTGTTCTGTACCTCAGAAATGCAGGCTATTTTACCTCTTCTTGAAGTAAATTTCTTAAAATAGGCACAGCAATTTGTCAAGCATCCCCACCAGATACCTCCTTCAAGTTCATAGCTATTTTGCCTTCTGGATTTCATCTTTCCCATCTTCAAAGCTGATTCATTCCACTTGAGGGACTCTGTATTATGAATTTCCATGTCATTATTATTATTATTTTTTGCTGAGTTCTTTCTGAAAGTCAGATTTGGCTGAAATTCATGTGAGAATTTCCCCACAGTTGAATTTTGGAAAAGGACTTTGAATTTTCACATGACAAAAATAAAAATGTAGTCTCCTGTAACTTTAGAGCTATGAGAGGTGGCCTCAAGGGACCCTCTTCCCTCTCAGTCCTTTAAGTATCACCAAGGAGCTGAGGCTGGCTGAGGCAAAGACTTAGAAATAGGCAAGTGCTCCCTTGTCCTCCCTCCCACCCACCCCCTCTGCCACCGACCTCCTCTGAGCAGGTGCAGGCAGGGATAGGAGGGGGCAGGACTTTGACACTTTGTGAATCCCAGTGAAAAATGCCATGTCACTAAGAATTCTGGGGTGCTGACAACAGAGCATTAAACCCCACTCAGGGCCCTTCTGAGAGGGAGGCCTAATGACTGCCTCGATCACTCTCCCACGTGGCTGGGACTGGGTTGATACAAGTAGGTCCATGGCTTTACCAATGACAAAGGAAAAGAAAGAAAAAGAAACCCAGCCGATGAACTGAAATTCCATCACCCTTGCACTGGCTGGGCCCTTCCTAGGCAGTTTTTCCTATCAGGGAAAAAGTCATGGTTTCAGTCTAGATGTCCCCCAAGAGCCCCATGTGGGTGTTTTGGAAGGCAAGCAGGCCAAGAGGCTTAGGTCTTAGAAGAGAGGGGTCCTGGGGGACATGGCCTGGAATGGTGTGCCCACCCTTCAATTAATTAGTTCTGCCTTCTGGCTGTTGTGATATGAGCAGCTCTCTTCCACCCGGGCCCTTTCAGCATGCCCTTCCTTCCTTGGGGCTGGCCAGTCATAGGCTGAACTCTGAGCCAAAATAAGCCTTTCTCCTCTAAGTTGTGGGTATTGGGTATTGTGTTCAGCAATGAGAAGGTAACTAAGACAAGGAGGCTCTTGGAGTGACCCAAGTTTAATCATGGAGGTAAGAGAATCAAGGGCCTGTTCTCTAAATTCGATGGAGCTGAGGAAGCTCCCTAGCAGCATAATCAGATGGGACATCAGCTTGCTAAAGGATCACTTGGCAGACCCTGACCCTGTTCTGATGAATGAAGTCATAAAACTGATGAAAAACACTTGCATGAGTGAGTTCATTGCCCCTCCTCTCGTGTGTGTGTGTGTGTGTGTGTGTGTGTGTGTGTGTAGTAAAAGGTCATATAAGTGCTGACCTCCAAGCTCAGTGTGAAAATCTCCTTAAGTTAGGACCCTCACATCCCACTTAGTATTGACAGCTCAACCCTGAAAGCTCTCATTCCGCAGTGGGTCTTTGGGCCCCACCTCTTCTTTTCCATCATTCGGAGGTTCAGGTGGTGCAGGATTCAAACGTTTCACTTGTTCCATTCCAGGAACATTGTGACTCCTTGAGCTTAAGAAATAGTCCCTCAGTGATGCAGGATCAATACATCAAGTCTGCTAGGATTTGGAGGTGCGAGCTCTGGCCGTGCATAAAGCCTTATCTCTGGAAGACACTTTAAATCAATTAGAACTGGGCTTTTGTGGCAGAAAATTAAGTTCTGGATTTCAGAGAGGTCATAAAGTAAAATATAGAATAAACATCCATTCTGAAAGAGCACTGCTGTCGGATGGAGTTGAGAGGTGGCAATGGGGCCTGGGCACATGGTTTTATGAGGAGAGCATTAGAATTTTTAACTCCAGGGAGTAGCCATTCTGATGGCCGACGTAGCTTTTGGTCTGCCTTCTGATCTGTCTTAATTTACCTTTTGAGCTCTAGCAGCTTAAAAAGGATGAAATTTAGGATGACACATTTCCTTGGTTCCAAAAAACTAGACCTAAGATTTCTACCATTTTCCAAACATATTTTCATTTTAGTTGAGTGGTGGAAAAAAAAATCTGACATCTGGCTGTTTCTTTATTACCAAAAAAGAAACTCTCCAGCTTCAGAAGCTCAGAACGCCCCTCTCAGAGAAGCTCGCTTAGCATTAGAAGGAGCCAAGTACACGTCTGCATTTCATCATTTGCCACTGCAGGGAGTGGGGCTTTAGTTCCATGGGAAGAGTTCTCATAGAAGATGGGAAACTCATGATACCCAGGGAGCAGGTGCCTGGCCAGTGAGTTCTCTAGGATAGTTCCAAGGTCTCTTACATGTTCCCGAGACTGGTCTACTGACCCGGTACCAGAACAGATTCTGAACACTTCAGCATTAATGCTCAGGTCCAGGGAACCTTGTGAAATGTGTTTATTCATCCTCTCCTACAGTGATCCCAACATTTGAATGTGCAGAGGTTTGTGTGATCTCGGGAATTCCCACTGTGTTGCTTTAAAGTAAGGAGGGACAGGAAGCATGGTTCCCATTCTGTCCTCAGGTGGACAGAGGTACCTGCATCTTCGATGGCAGAAAGTGTCCTCAAGACCAGGCCCTCTGTCTCCCAGGCCACTGTTCTCACTGATAAACAGGAAAGGTTCAATGGCAAGCACCCTGAATCCATGGCAGTCTGCCCAGGTCAGATTCCATCCCCCTTAGCAGGATGTCCCCCTGGAGACAAAGTCCTGGGAAGCCGAAGCCCTCCACATCCCAATTTTTACATCTGTTCTGGGCTCATAGCTATGTATGGCTCACAAAGCTGTTTCGGTGGAGGGCTGTTGTGATTGCTACTGAGCACATGTAGCTGCGTGCAGCTGAGCAAAGAGCTTCAAGTCTCCTTGTCAAAGGCTAAAGCATGGCCCATGCCATTGCCTGTGTGCAGGTAGCAGTGGACCTGGGTATCCCTTTATTGCACCCCTTTTTGTTCGCTTTGTGAGAAGCTCATCAGTGGATCATGGCTGGCTCAGTTGTGGTGGAGCTGGCGTGACCTGTTGCTGGGTCACTCAGCACAGCTGGTTGCTTGGGGACTTTGGCAAGATACTCCCAGCCATTGTCACTTTGTTGTCCAGTGGTCCTATGGGGGTCATTGAATACCCAGTGGGTCATTCTTCTCCTTCATTTGATTGTAGTCAGCACAGTATTTTGCTCCCCATATCAAAGGAGGGATGGAGGAATGGAATGCAGGTGCTACTGCTGGTTGTTTCTTTCTCTGTCATCTAGGGTGACTGTGGGTGGGGTTTCTGACCTCATGCCAGCTTCTATTGAAACACCAAGAGGCTTAAAAAAATCACAGCATTCCCAGAGGAACAGCTGAGCTTGGCACCTGTGCTGCTGACTATACATTGTAGGGTTTATTCTCTTGCTCTAGGAAACTTTGTGTGCCGTTAGTATCTCTCTAGGTAAATTTGCCCTTAAATGAGTTAGTCACAGGCACATGCCACTCCTGCTGTTATATTTATCTCTATTGACACTTTCCCATCCTGTTTGCTACTCTTGGCATCTGGCTGGTCAACCATGTGTCTAGAAATAGTGAGAGGAAGTACACCTTTTTGTCCTTCTGAGCTCTGCATATACTGGAGGATGTATAAATAGACTGTGGATCTCCACTTCTGTCTTGAGGGCCTGCTGTTGTCTTGTTTCGAGCACAGGAGCTGTTCTGGAAAGCTCCTGGTCTTTGCACCAGAAGCCTTTATTCCAAAGTCCATGCAAGCAAAGATGCAAGTTCAGGGGACTAATGGCGGAGGCAAGGTGAAAGGAGCAGTGTTGCTAATTTATTCTAACTCATCTGAGGAAGAAATCTTCTGGCTAGGAAGCCAAGGCTCTGAAGAGTTTTGTCTGTGCCATAACCACTGCTGGTTATGTACTTATGTAGCTGGGACAAGTGGACATTTTTTGTTAACTGCATGCCAGGTTGAGCATGATGGAAAAAAGCAAGCCTTTCTCCTTTTGAGCTGGTTTCACTACGTCTGTGCTAAGTCTTGTCAAGGAACACATCCTGCAATGTGAGCATTCTGTTCTCACAGCCCAATGAAATGTCAAATTTTCATTCTCATTTTATAGAAGCAAAGATTGAGGCTATTTGAGGTCAGTGACATGTGCATGGCTACACAGCCTCTGTGTGCATCGCTGCCCTGGGATATCTTGGTGGTTTGGTTCCAGGACAGTTTTTTCTTTTATGGTCTTTTTTTTTTTATGGTCTTTTTTTTGAAGTCAAATTTTATCAGTTATATAGCATTTACCTATAGTAAAATTTCCCTTTTAGATTGTATAGTCTACGAGTTTTGATAGCCACAGTCTTATGTTGAGACAGAGGATTTTGTTTCCCTGAAAGTCTTTTGAGTCCGTTTCTTCCCTTTGCTTCTAGCCTTAGAGTGTGTCTCCAGCCTGAGCACAGCTCAAGTAAAGTAAGCCCGGTGTGGTCCTTCTCAGGCAAACCCGGGGTGTCTACAGGATCTTGGAGGCTTGAAAATTAATGAAATTGTATAGCTGAGTCTTGTTATTCACTGGGTTTTATTCCAAGACCCTCAATAGATTTCTGAACCCTCAGAGTGTACTGAACTCTAAGTACATGGTTTTCTCCTCAACTGAGCAGGGATCAAAATATAGGGTGAATGTTAAAATTTCAGAAAACCTATTACAATAAAAGACACATGGTCATGGGTCCCCCTGTAAGTCATTCAGCCATGGGGTGAGGGTATGTGAGGTGAGGGGAGCACTTTGAGGGGAATTTGTGACAAAGTGGATTTTTTTATTTTAGGGAAGAGTCTGCAGGGTGTTCAGGGTCTCACTACCAGATTGGACTTGTAGTGATCCACTTGTTTACAACCTCCCAAGAGTTGGGATTACAGCGTGCCACCATGTCCAGTCTCAATTGCCCACTCAGCATGCCCTGGTGGTGGGGTTGGCACAGGACAAAGTGCTTTTTACCTGATGAAATTTTCTAATATAACCATTCATTGTAGTTTTCAATCAAGCCTTATTTACATATTTATAAGGTTTACAAATTGGGCACAACATTTTAATAACAACAATAACAACAACAACGTCTTGTAATGAAAGTTATGCAGATGTACTCTTTGTCTTAAACATCTTAATTCCTCCTCATATAACAGTAGTATTTCAGATGTCTGTTGACTGCAGGCAACTGAAATGTCAGAAAGTGGTATGCTAAGTTAGGGGGCTACTGGGTGCAGCAATTGCAAGGTGTGCTTTGCAGTGAGTGTGTGGCTGATTTGTGACAAGTGTGACTTCTACTAGTCAGAGTGCGACTGCTACTCTCCTCATATTTATGCAGTGGTGGGTGGCCAGGGTAGGAACATTTGCTTCCTGCAGCAGTCTCTGTCCTTGTTTTCAGGGGTTTCTGTTTATCCTACCCCTTCTGAAATGGACTCCAATAAACACATGCCCTACATGTCCTGGGAGAACAGGGACTGGGGAGGTGTCCATGGCCTCATAGCCGCTGGGGAAGCTCAGGCTGCTGAGGTCACAGTGGTAGAGGAGTTGCCCCAACTCCAGCTCTGATCCTGGCAGGGGCTGCTTGAGTGAGCCATGTTGGTGGCTAGAAGACCTTTCACTCTGGCTAGGGAAGCAGCTCAGGTGTATGATGTCCTCTCTTTTGTCTTCTGTCCCATCTAGCCTGGTGACACTGTCCTCCTGATGTGGTGGGTGGTCCATGAAAGAGCACAGGGCAAGCTGCAGCTTCAGTGCAGTCTTCAGGTGTGCACCACCCACCGAAGCTGTGAGGACCCCCTCCCTAGCACCCTTACCCTCTGGGTGGCAGCGGCCTGGCTCCTGGGGCGTATCAAGCAAGGCCATCTTAGGCCTTCTTTCCTGCAGGCCACTATTGCCCTGTCCTGGGGCTGTCTGTTGTTTTGCATGCTGCCCACAGAAAAGCTGAGTGTCCAGTGGAGGGCAGTGTCACATACTGGGGACCTACGCATAGGGTCTGTTCCTGGCCTCTGTTCTTGGCTCACAAGTGGGTCGTGTCTCGTGTCTTCCCACTATGTATGAGTCCAAGTTGTCCCTTCTCATAAGGACTCCAATCGTATAGGACCTGGGCCTGCTAATGACCTTGTTTACTGTGGTTGCTGTAGTAGAGGCCCTGCCTTTGTGAGCCCCACTCTGCGATTCTGGGGCTGAGGGCCTCGACATGTGAACCTGAGGGAAGAGGCACGGTTCATCCCATTGTACTGCCAAAGTTGGGCTAACTCCTGCCAGCTTCAGAGGGTGCCCAGCTCCTTCTAGGCCCCTCACCCCTCCTCTCTTCTCTCATTGCTTCTTTTCTTTTCTCTCCCCTTTCCTTACTCTGATTATTAGTGCACATTAACTGTACAGCACTTGGGGCACTGTGACATTTTCATGGGCATAATTTCAATTGTACCCACCTTCCTCTCTTCCTGCCTTTTGCTTTCCCATCCACATAGAGGAGAAAACGTACAACATTTCCTTTTTGAATCTGTCTTATTTTGCTTGATTTACTTGATCTCTATTTCCATCCATTTTCCTGGAAATGATACGATTTTGTTCTTCTTAACAATGGCATACTAAAACTCCACTTTGCATGTATCGTGCTCTACCCATCCACTCATTCAGTGGTGGTAACTGACTGACTTCATGGCCTGGGTGCCACTAGCGGTGCAGAGGTGAGCATGGGTATGCAGGTGTCTCTGTCTTACACTGACTTTGATCCTTATAGGTGTGTACTGAGGGGTGGTACAGTTGGCTCATTCAGTTATATTTTTAGTTTTTTGAGGATCCTCCGCGCTGATTTCCATAGTGGCTATACTAATTTACATTCCCACTAGCAGTGTAGAAAATCTCCTTTCTCTCCAAATGCTTGCCAGCACTTACTAGTTTTTATTTTGTCGAGAGTCATGCTAACTGGGGTGAGATGGAATCTCACTGTAATTGTGATTTGCATTTTGCTGCTGCTGAAGGACGTAGTGCACATCCTCAACAAATGAACATGCCACTTGTTTATATGTTTCCAAAGAGAAGAGACAGCAGCACACACATCAGTGGGGCTCTTGGTCACTTTGATGAACAAAGCCAGGTTTGACAGCATGCCCAAGGCACACAGATTTGATAACCAGGAGGGCTTTCCTGGAAGTGAGCTTGGCTGCATTGTCAGCTCTGTGAAATGAGAGGCCTCTGGAGAGAGGTCATCAACTAGAAAGACCTGTTTTAAGCCACTGCACACACCTGTTGTGAAATTGCGTGGCGAGCAGCCATTTTTTACAAACTGGAGATGCTATTTGTGTATGTTCATAGGGGAAAAAGAATGGAGAGGAAATATGTAAAAGCATTCATGTGGCTTAACGCTGGCCTGTGGGATTGTCGGTGGCTCTCACCTTCTTCCTGGCATGTGTGTTACTACATTTCAGAATAACCACGTCCTACTTGTGGAAGAGAAGCAGCATTCTCTAAAAAGGTAATTGGTGCAAAGATGATTACTTTTTTAGGGTAAAAGTATTAATTTTAGAAATATGACTGCAGGATAAAATATAAAATTAATTTTAGTAAGATAAATCAAAAGCACCTGAAAGCGAGGATCCCTTCAAAATGGTTTGTGGGAAGCACAGCAAGGCCAATTAGTTCTCTTGCCATAAAGGTCAGGACAAAGGTGCCAGGAATGCAAGGCAGTGTTGAGGGAAATCTTACGCTTCTGGTCTTCAGAGGTGACAGCAGAGCGCAGAGGAAGAACTGGAAAGGTTAATGTGCTTGTCATTGAAAATCTCATTGCTTTTGAAAGATCACCTTTTCTTTTTTAAACCCAGTTGAAGTTTTCTTTCATCATTAATTTCCACACCTTAGGGATTAAATTAGTGTAGCTTTAATGTCCAGTTCTTGGAATATTAGTAGAAGAGTTACAGATAATTTAAAAAAGTCAGTGTCTGAATCAGACCCATTCCGTTCTTATTGTGAAATGCTGGCAAGGAAGTATCTATTACTCTTCAGACAAATTTGGGGGCTTTGATTAGAAAGATGCTTTTCATGAGATGCTTTGATGTTCCCAAGAAGGTGCTTGCTTAGTGACCACAGTGGCCCCCCCCACTCATCGGCGACCTGCTGGCCAGCCCAGCTGTTGCTCTACTTCTCCATGCAATTGCTGTGGTTTTGCTCCCCTATTCATTTAGATTCAGATCATCTAGGAAACTTATGCTCTTTCATTAATAAAACATTAAATATGACACCACAGGGATATGCCACTGTGTTTCTTATAAACATGGTGCTCAAAAGCAAGTGGGAAAAATCGAGTGGCTCACTTGGGGAAGCGGGGGCCACTCTCCACTCTGTGTCGCCCATGTGGGAAGCTGATTCTGCAAAGACTGTGGAATCCCAGCCTTCGTGGTCCCCCAGTGCAGGGTAGGGCCTCAACATGCATCTGCCTATTTCCCTTGATTTATGAGTCACCCTAGGGGTTGCTCGTGGAGATGCTGCTGTTTCAGGGGAGCGAGAAACACTCAAATCATTAAGAGTGTGAATCAGGGAGCTGCAGCCTGGAGGAAGACAACATAGGGTGAAAAAGCCCAGAGAAAATGAGAGGTGGGGCTAGGGGAGGGGAGCAGTGCTTTGGAGAAAGTTTCCAAGGCACCGGAAGAGGGGCTGGGTGGCGCTGTCCTCCTTTTGAGAAACCTCAGCAACTACTTGGTTGCTGGGAGCTAAAAGAGGCCAGATGCTGGAAGAGAGGACATGCTGAGAAGCACCTTGGCACAAGGACTCTCCCCTGTTTTCACATGGAAAAGCTGTACACTGGGCAGCACTGGATGCCAACTCCAAGCAACAGTAGGGGAGGGTGAGTGCCCTGGTGGCCAGGGCCAGCAGGGTCAGAAACAATCATCTCTTCTTTTCAGAGGGAGGGCTCCTCAGCCACAGGCTGCTTCCCTCTTCCTCTAGATGAGAGAGCCGGGTGTGTTGGACCCCTGGGTGCAGATCCGTGATCTCAGGCGTTCTTGGCTTATAGATCTTCCCACTGCATGAGTTGGGCCAGTGTATTCTCCACCTGAACCTCCAGGCAGGGAGCAGTCAAGGCCAGGGAAAGGGAAGTCTGAGCTTTCGTCTGACTCTCTCGCCACGAGCTTCATGGTTGGTGATGCTATGTGCTGGTGAAGATGTTTGGTTATTGGTTATCTGCTTTGAGAAAGAATATTGCATTTCTGAGACTGGGAGACACCAGAGTCCTTACCTGGGAATTCCTGTGCAGAGCAGTGGCTGTTGAACCCCAGCTATCTGAGTTTCCTTTCCTTCCACATCCTCAGGGCTTGGAAATAGGACTAGGAAAAGTGTCCTGTGAGCCTACAGTGCCAGGAGTCCCAGTGTCACTTGTCCTCTGCAGACCCATCTCCTGAGTGAGAATTATCTTCTCTCCTCTAGTATCTCTGAAGTTGAATTTATGGGTCAAATTCTTCCCAATATTTGGTGGTCAATTGGACAAGTCTGTTGAAGAGGAAGAGGAGGAGGAAGAGGAGGAGAGGAAAGTGAAGAGACGGGGTATAGGTGGAGCTGGAGGAATTTGGGGTGACCTGGACCCTTACTGCTTTGGGAAGCTCTTTGATCCATAACCTGTGGAGGCACTGGAAAAGTTGACACTATAATCAAGTCGTAGTTCACCAAATATCCTGTAGTGAATATAGACTTATGTATTTATATGCCATAGGTGCACATGCACAGAATATTTTTGGATTGCTGTTTGAATCCAAAATTTAACCAGCTGGAATTCATTTTGTATTTCATCCCCTTCAGCATTATAAAATTAAAAAAAAAAAAGTGAAATGTCTCTTGATGGGAACTTGTGCTTCATCTTGAAGATGGAACTACGTGTACTCAGATGAACAATTTTCTGGACCAGGATGGCCTGTCTCGTGTTCTGGATTAGCATTAATAATGAAATGACATACAAATGGTACACTCATTTTGTCAGTACAGGTGGCCAAGTGTTACGGAGGCACTCTTTAACTCCTAGTAGTCTAGACATCAAGAAAAAAAATTCACAGAATGACAACATATGTTCTTGACATTCAGTCATGGCACATGACACAGTGGAAGGGTTTTAACAACTGAACTGGGTTCAAAGGATTTTCCAATTCCATGAAATTCCTGGATTTCTTGAAGCTTTTACTTGTTTATGGTTGAGCTACCTTAAGGAACTATAAATAATTCCAATCTTTACTTATTGTTTTAATATTCTGTCTGCCAATGACTTTTTACAGTATGTTGACTTTCAAAAATATTGCATTGAGGGCTGGGGATATAGCTCAGTAGAATAAGTGCTTCCTTGGCAAGTGCAGGGTCCTTAGTTCAATCCTTGATACCGCAAAAGACAAACAAACCAAAAGAAAAAAAAAACAAAACAAAACAAAAAAAAAAAACAAAAAACAAAAAACAAAACAAAACAAAAAACCCAAAAAACCCCAAAACAAAAACAATGAACATTACATACCTAGTTACTTCTTGGGGCACCCTTACATCCTGTGTTGGGCAAACATCAGTCTCAGCCTGCCTGCCTGGAGCTATTCCAAGAACACAGGCTTTGTCCTAGGTTTCATAGTGAAGAGCAGGGGACAGAGAAGTTATCAATCCCTCGAGTTCAAAGGAAGCACAGACTGAGGTTGTTTGTGAATGTGTTAGCTGTGTTCAGGAGCCAGCACATTTCTCACTGGAGCCTGCACTACTGGTCCCTAGTGTTAGTGAGGTGTGGGCACTCCTAGGTAGCTTAGAAGTGGGCAGACATATCTTCCTATTCATTTGAAACTCAAAGTACATAGAGGAATGGGTGGTTTATTCCACTCAGGGAGCATCTGACCCGAGGAAGTTGTCCATGACTTGGTAGCTTGATTGAAAAAGAAGCCCACCCAGCCAAGTTTGCACACTGAGTCAGACACCTCCTTGCTGTCACTGCACACCCTGTCTGGGAGAATTTATATGGGTAACCAGCTTGGCATGGATTCCAAGACTCCAGGCAGGAGCATAGGGGCAGCTTGTCATCTGTCTGCACCAAACACCTCTACCTTTAACTTTGTCTGCTGGCCTGAGGCTTCCTTATCGACCCCTGCAGCACCAAGTGGAGGACTCAGCACAGTCCTGATGCACAGGCAATCGATGTCCTGTCAGTGTCTCAGATCAATGAGACAGGAGCAGCAGATGCTTCTTCTCCTCCCCTTCACCCAGGCTCTGTCCTCGGCTACCTGGGAAGTTTTTGGGGGTGACCCTCAGAACCAGCATTTGGTGGGACCCAGCAAGACCAGCTGGATGGAGCCCCTCCCTGGTTCCCAGCTTCTCTTCACTTTCTGGCATTGCCTCTCATAAGCTTGTAGCACAGGCAACCTTAGCTTCAGGCTCTGAGAAATACAGACAGAGACATATTTTTCTTTTTGTTATTTTTCTTCAGATATTGGCACAGTGAGGCTGTCAGGAAAATTTACTTCAAAAACCCTACCTTTAAATACCCTGCTTGCATTTTAATGGGTACTTGGCACATGGTAGATTCACAGGAGGGACATTAAAAGTACAAGGATCTTTTACATCCCCAGTTGTTATTTAGATTCTTCTTAATTGAGAACTTATTAAATTCTAAAATGCTATATTTTTTATTAGGGAGTATTGATGAGAAAGGAAACTTCACTTCTTACATTTTGGAAGTCTGTCAGCAAGTGTCTGAGAATCTAGGAGAATTCCCACCTGGCTGAGGATCTGTCCCAGTCCCTGTGCCTTTCCGTTGTCCTTCAACAGATTTCACAGCATCCTTACTTGCTGCCAGTGTGGAGAAGAGCGAAAGATGACTTTCAGCTGTAATTTAGAAATTCTGTGTTGGGTCCTTTCTTGTCCTTATTCCATCATGTGAGATTCTGGAATCCTCAGAAATGATTCTGTAGCATCAAGAACATGCTGCCATGTTATTCAGCCCAGATAGCTGATGATTTAATATATCAGAGTATGCAAACATTGGAAAAGTTTTGTCTAAGTCACCATCCATCCATCCATCCATCCATCCATCCATCCACCCATCCATCCATCCATCCATTTATCCATCTACCCAACCACCTAGCCATCCACCCACCTGCCCATCTATCCACCCATGCAAGCATGCATCCATCCATTCACCCATCCATCTACCTACCCACCCACCTACCCATCTACCCATCCATCCACCCACCCATCCATCTACCTACCCATCCATCTACCCATCCACCCATCCACCCACCACCCATCCCATCTACCTACCCACCCACCTACCCATCTACCCATCCACCCACCACCCATCCATCTACCTACCCATCCATCTACCCATCTCCCCATCCATCTACCCATCTACCCATCCATCCACCCACCCATCCATCTACCTACCCATCCATCTACCCATCTACCCATCCACCCACCACCCATCCATCTACCTACCCACCCATCTACCCATCTACCCATCCATCCACACAGTCATGTGTTTCAGCATAGCCATCTCTGGTGTTTGTGCTATAGAAACTTTATGGAAAATTCTTATACCATTTCTCTAGTTGAGCCCTTCATTGTTGGTCTCACTGTTTCTTCCTGTAAGCCAAAATACCCAGCAAACTCTCAGCTTCTGGCTTCTCATGACCTCAGACATGAGTCTCCCTGCCTCACTGGTCTCTGCTAACTGGTAAAGAGGGGAAGCAGCAGTACCACTGAGAGGTGCTCTAACCCAGTGACAAAGAGGGAGAGCTGGGAACCTTGTCCTTGGGTTTGTATCAAGATTCTGTCACTTCTCAGCTGCATGACCCTGGCAAAGTCCTCTGTGAACCTTAGGGGTACTTAGTGAAAGAAGGCTGCTACTGCTGGCACAAGCATTTGCTCACAGAGACTTTGTCAGAGTTGGGGTGGCACATGGGGGCCTGTGGACCTGACTCTGATGTGGCCCTCAGACACCCAAACTGCACCGACCTCCCACTTCTACTCTAGGGAGACCCAGTATCCCATGCAGGGTGGTTACCACATGACCCAGTGTGAGACCAGTCTCTGGGGAGCCCTCAGCTCCCTTCAGCCTTAAAAACATCCCAGGTCACCAAGAATTCTGAAAAAAAAAATGCTTTCCAGGACTCGCTCCTCTTTGTCAAGATAATTTCCTGATCTGTGATGCCAGCTCCCTTGACATCTGTTGGCTTCCTTTTGCCTCCATCACAAGTGACCTGACACAGAAACCCTAAAAGACAACTTCCTCCTGGCCATGCATACTTCATTCCAGGCACCCTCTGATTTCCAGAAAGTGACCACTGATGGAACAAGAGGGCATTCATGACATTTGCGAGGTCTTCACACTTAAAGCTTTTAAAGACAGCAGAGCTGTGCCTTGGCTGGCTTTGTGTGTGCGTTTCTTCTTTTCCATTTACAGTAATTTGATTTTATTTTACTTAAAACGCTGTCCTATTTTACAGAATGCTCCTCCCCTACCTAGTGCAGCCTATGAATTATGCAGGGAAGGTTCAGAAACTGGAGTAGTTGCCACCTCAGGCTGTGGGTGTGTCACTGGCCTGCTTACTGGAGTCTCATCGGTAGTCAGGTTTCCACCCAGTGCTGTGAACTTGGTGGCCTGTGTTGGAACAGAGGAGCCATCGAGACAAGGACAAAGTTTTGTCTGTTCTTATGTTGCAGAAAGCCCCCTCTTGGAAGAGATTATTTTGTTTACAAATCCTTTGAGCGTAAGAAACAGATCTGAGACTGGGTGTGATGGTGTACCCCTGTAATCCCAAGTGCTAGGGAGGCTGAAAACAGGAGGATCACTACAAGTCTGAGCTGCACAGTGAGAGCGACCCTGTACCAAATACATAGAAGCAGGTCATCTGGTTAAGTCGAGATGTTGTATGCTGCAGGCGTTATTAGGAACCAGGGTGTCAAGGCAGGAGATCCTCACAGTAGTTCTTTCAAGAACAGTTGATATTGGGCAAGTGCCCAGCCTGTAATTCCAGCTACCTAAGAGGCTGAGGCAGAAAGACCCCATGTTTGAAGTCACCCTGTGTGATTTAGTGAGACTTTGTTTCAAAATAATAATTAAAAAAGGTCCACAGGCAGTGGTGGAACCTTTGCTTAGTATGTAGGAGGCCCTGGGTTCCATCCTGATTACTGAAAAACAAAAGAAAAAGAAGAAAGTTGCTGTTTGCTGAGGGCTGTGACCTCCTACCTCCCTGCAGGTACAGGCAAGGAGCTTCCAGCTCCACAATGACTTAAATTAAGTATGGAGGCAGGATCCATGTTTCTCCACTTTCCAGCTCTGAGATGGGTCCTTGTTGCACAGTGGGCAGAACACCCTGATCTGGGCAGCTGCTCATACTCCTGAGGACTGAGGTGCAGGGTGAAGGTGAGGTGACCTGTGAGGTGCTTTGCTTTGTTTCCCTGAGGTCACCATGCGCACAGGGCAGCTGGTGTCCACAGCATGGTCATTTTACTAGTATGAGCCTCCACTGACCAGGACCTGAAAGCAAGATTCTCCACATGATCTATAGTCAGCTCACAATGGGTGCTGATGGGTGGGGAACTTGTTACTATGGTGCTGGGCCCCAAGGAAGCTGGTTATTACTTTACTGGGATTATGTGTGGCCCACAATCCTGGACCCAGGTGAGAGTTTCAGAGGTACCATTACCCCTTCATGGATTTCCTCTGATTCCTCATCCTCACTCCTTCTGGGACACTGTCTGGTGGAGACACTTTGAAGATGTTTCTGAGGTTCCAGTGTTTGCCACCACCACCAGCTTCATAACAGCACCCCCCCTTTCCTTCTGCTCACACTCAGATACTTTGCAGCCTTTTCCACCCTTTTCACCTCAACTTGTATTTTCTGATAAAGGCTCAGAAAGTGGATTAACAGAATGTTTCTCCCTTCAAGTACTAGAACAACTATGATCATGTAAAACTCAGAGGAAAGGTACTTTTTGCTTGTGCACTGTCTCAGTTACTTTTCTCTTGCTGCTGGGACAAAATGTTCAACACCCAGAATTAAGGAAGCAAAGTTTTATTTAGCTCATAGTTTGTGGAGGTTTCACTGCATACTCACCTGGCTCCAAAACAGAGTGGCATATTGCAGAGAGCAGCAGTTCATGGCAGAGGAAAACAGCAAACCAGCAAGAGAAAAAGGGAGAAGTAGCGGCAGAGAGCGAGTCTCCCTCACTCCCTTATAGTGCATTCAGGCTATCGGTTCAGGAGTGGGTGTAGCACTCACAGCCATAATCCTAGCACTGGATCATGAATTAATCACAAACTGTAGAAGCCCATACTGTGACTACACAAGACTTTGAGGCAAACTCTAACATGCACACCTCTTGCATGGTACAGATCTCCCCTGACCTCATGTCTACAATATATTTCTTTAAATTTTTATTAGTCCATGTCTGCCATACATGATGACCGCATTCCTGTGGGGAGTTGGTGCAGGTACCTAACACATCTTAGTCCTTCCTACATCCCCTTCTCTTTTCTGTCTTACCTCCTTCCACCCCTTATTACTCTTCCCATTTGCAAAAGTTCTGTATCTTCTTATTTCATATTATCTGTCATTTATTTTTCTCTTTAGTTTACTTATACTTTGGGCTGCTCATATAAGAGAAACTGCAGTACATAAGCATAACACCCACTGAATCTTACTCAGAAGCCATAAAATTTCTCCTTCTGGTCAACTTGGCAAAATGAGAATTCAAGGGGTAGCCATCACCAATGACAGCAACTGGGAAAGACCAGGTAATGAGAAACAGGGAGATGGTGTTTTTGAAAAAGGGAAACAGAATAAGAGATGGAGAGGAGAGAGAAAGGAGGGGAACAACATATAAAAAGAGTTGACATAGATGCGCGAGGTACATGTGTCAACTGCTCTTAAGGAATGAATGGAATGGTAAAACTGGCTCTGCAGTATGAGGAGCTGTGATATGAGCACGAGAGCTACTTAACTACAATTTACTGGGCGTAGGGACTGGTATGAGAATATAGCAGTGTGATAGCCATCACTAGCGGAGGTGATGACCAGGTCCCTTTGTGATTGGTGTAAACTCCTGGCTGTTTCCTTCATCTTTTGCATGAGGTTATACTCAATCAGCAGCAGTCTGCCATCCAGCTTCCTCGTGACAGTGATCTGTGCTCAGCCAGGGGTGACTGGTGGAGGAGGGACCCTGGGGAGGGCATCCTTTCTCTCCACAAAGTGATCCTTTCATAATGGATTTCTTCGGGTAGCATGTGCTTCAACTCACTGAGTAGTACAGTTCTGGGTTTAATGCAAGGGATAAGAGATCATAATAATTCTGAATGCACCTGACAGGTCCTTCTTTCTTTATGTGTTTTAGCGACAAGGAACCGGGGCAACCAACGGAAAAGACAAGACATCAGGAGAAAATGGTAAGAGGACTGGAGCAGTCCAGCTATTCCCTCCTGGTCCATCTGCAGCCTTGAGCGTGCAGCAGGCGTGGCTCTTGCCTCCCACCCAAGACTGCTGGCTATTTGTGTCTGTGCCTCTATGGAGAGTAGATTTTAGCAATTCACAGCAAGCACTGGGGTCTGGTTTCTAGAAGCAAACAGAACTCGCTAAATGCAGTAATAACAGCAGTTTCCTTCCCCAAAGAGGACTCCCATTTTGGGCAACATGGTAATTACAATGCAAATGTAGTTCTCTGCTTTCTTCATTAGGGTTGGTGAGAACCAGTCCAAGTTGTTGTGAGGATAAAATGAGATAAGTGCTTTGAAAACTGTGAAGTGCTCCTCTCTGGGGGGCAGGTTTGGAAACTCACTTCACCCTGCATAGTGCCCAGCATGGTGCTGGGTCCAGGGTGGTGTTGAACGAGCCTGTGCTCCCTGCAGTGACTCTGGCAAATGAAGATGATAGTCATGTGGGGTGCAAGTGCACCCTGTCTCCAGGCTCTGTTGAGGTCTTAAATTGCAGGGATAGACTTATGTTTTTAATTTTTCCAATAGTAGTGACAATTGAACCCAAACATTGAGCTTCACCCCTACCCATGAGCTGGCCTCAAGCTTTTGATTTCTCTGCCCCAACCTCCAAATAGATTATGCTAGTATTTAGGGTTGAGAATCTGGAGACTGGTGTGGGGCAGCAACCAGAGACACAGGGACTGTGTGGAGAGCAGCCCGATTTTAACTTAGGCCCCCTAGCTGGAGCAGGTGTGGTGAAGGATGCACGGGTTTACGCGAGCTCCCCGTGGGCACAGAGGGCCACGGTGTGGCCTGGCCGGGCTAGATTCCTACTCTCCTTGCTTTCCACTCATTTCAGAGCAATGTCCTCTTTTGTGAAGATTGACTCTTGCCTCCCATTGGGTGAGAATCATGCTGGCATCCACTAATCAAATTTTGAGTCATACCAATCACAAATGCACCTATAAAAATTCCCTGGGGCTCAGGGGTGATGGTACATACCTGTAATCCTAGCACTTAAGAGGCTGAGGCAGGAGAATCAAGGTGAGTCCAAAGCTGAGTTCTAGGCTGGCCTGGGTACACAGTGGAATCTTGTCTCAAAAAAAAAAAAAAAAAAAAAAAATTCCCTAGGGACTGAAAACACTTTGGATTCTCAAGCGCATTCCTTTTGACCATCCTTGTGCTCCTGGCCAGGGTCAATTTGGTGACCTCCTGGGTACAGGGATTCCTGTGTTATTAGGTAGAGAATGTTGTGATCAGAGTGATGGGGGAAGGTGGAGCGGAGGAAGCTATAGCTTCCTGAAGGAAAGCGCTTGCTGTGGGCTATAGGGGAGCACCTGAACTTGGAGTGCCATGGGGCCTGCTGACTCTCCCAGTTCCTACACCCACACCCACCTGTCCACTGGAGCTCATGCCCTTCGACCCTCACAACATCACAGCTGTCAAGATTCAAAATCTAGAGACTTCTCAGAGTCCCTCGGCTCTACTGGCTCTCACAACTTCTTTGGATCTTCAGAATTCCTGAAGAATTTAGAGAGCTTTGCTGAACTTTGTAGAACTTTGGTTCTATCTATCCAAGGCTCCCACAATAGAAATTAATAGTGGAGAATTCATAAGTGAGGTTTAATTATTTTACTAAAAAGTAATATACCTATAACCTCAGGTTAACCTGAGCAACCATTTTTCTTTATGAAAAGTAATTATATCTTCCCAAACAGAATAATATTTAGTGAAAAGACCAGCAATGGCATATGTTCATACACATTTCCTCAGTGTCTGGCTTAGTGAAGGTCAGCTGGAGTCTGTTGTGATGTTCCATGGTGGCAGTGCTTAAAACATTCCAGTGTGCACTTGTGGGAGGGTGAGATTTTAAAAAGAAAATAACATTTTAAGATCAAGCCACACCTTTTATAATAGCAATATCTTTTATAAAATCAACAATGATTTTAATTGGGTGGGATCCCCCAGAAAAGGTAGGCACCCCAGTCCCTAGCCCACACCTTGAGAACCGCTGCATTTTCAGGCATTGTCCCAGCATGGCTGGAGTCTGGAGAGGAGGCTTGGTGGAGGCTGAGTCAGAGGCAGGCCTGCAGCTCCCACCCTTCTGCGTGCCAGCTGTCCCTGGGCAGCTGCGGGGCCTTTGGCGCATGACTGCATCCAGGGCCTTCCCCAAAGCTGAGCACCATTAGCTCAGCTCCCAGATGACCACTTCCTGCTGTTCAAAAGCAGGACTCTGCTGCGCCTGAAGACTGGCTCAACTGGTGGAAACTGAGCGAGTCTCCTCTGAAGGTTTAAAAATTAATCAAATGGAAAATTTAAGATGGTATGAATAAAGCTTTTCATTACATAATTCTAGCTATTAAAAGATATTTGGCTTTGGGTGGTAAAAGGGATTATTTGATAATTATAGGATAATGGCACTGCAAATTATTAACATGCAGTACTTTAATTTCAGGTAAAATTGCTTATATATGATATATGCACATGATACATTATTATAATAAATATTTTTAAGAGTCTTTTGCCTCTTAAAAGGAACAATAATGAAAGCCAGCAGTAGCCAAATACAGATTGGGTAAAACCTTCTAGAAGCAGGGTAGACAATATTTTTCCTAGAGACACTTAAGTTGCTTAATGTCTGATTTTTAAACTCATGGATCTTGGAATTTCAGTTTTCGCTTAATATTACATTCCACTGAAATTCAACTTGTTTGACTGTCACACAGGTACCTAGGGAAATCTATTATGTTAATGTATGTTTCTTATAATAGCAAATGAAATTGCCTCCCTGCATCAGAGGAGCCATGACCCCGGGGAACAGCCATGTACAGTGCCAAATATCTAGTGCTAAGAGGGCAGGGCAGGAGCTGCTTAGGGCTGGAGTGAGTATCACCAAAGTCCCCTGGCTGCCTGCAAACCAGGATGCTGCTATCCAAATGCTGTACATTTATTTGAGGTTTCTGATTAACACTTAAAGAAGTGAGGGTGGTGGGAGTGAATGATGGGGGTTTTGAAATTATGTGTATCTGCTGAGATGTCAGTGAGGGCCAGTCAAACTTCAATGGCAGCTTAGATGGAGGTTTTGCCGGAACTTTGTTTCATGATTGAGACATAGTTTCTGTGACTCTTGGTATTGTTGTCCTTGTGGCATTTGCTGACATGAGACATGACACAGATCCACTGTGTGCTGCCCATAGTGAGTGCCCTTGAGACCCTTCTCATCCTGTCAAGATGTCAACTTCTGAATCCACAGCTCAACAAATCCAGGTGTTCTTCTAACTCTAGATTTAATGGAATTAGCTTCTATATGAAGATAACTTTTCCAGAAATATTAAAATTAAGTTTAAAGATTTTTTTAAATTTAAAAATAAATTTGATAGAACTTGGATGATCTAGAGATTGCCATTGCTCTGTGACTGGCATATTATTTGTGTAGTCAGGCCCAAAGTTTCATTTGTTCCTTGACATAACTTTCTATTTGAGTGAAATAATAGCTCATAGCTCCAGAGTCACATTCCTTTATCCAATCTAGGTAGCTAACTTAAATTCAAACATGTTTATCTGTACACAGCTACATGAATCTAGATTTTTTTTTTTTTTTACTATTTGGCTACAACCAAGAGATTTATTTTTACACTTTTCGGTGCATTGTGGTAGTGGTCATCCAGAAAGATCCAAAGATAAAGTTCATTATGGATGCACAGAAATACTAGAAGGAGAGTAGGAGCTGGGGACTTCCGATGTGGTAGGGAGACTTACCATGTCTCTTGGGGAAGGCTGCGGGTCTAGCTAAGCTGGACTCAGTTTCTGACACAGACATGAGCTTCTTCAGACATGAGGAGCTGGGGCGTATTCATTTGCAAGGGCCTTGCTTTGGGGTGCGAAGCCTGGGGACATGTCTGATTCCACAGGAGGATCTTTGTGTCTAGGCTGAGGCTCAGAGCCCTATAGGGAAGCGTTCAAGTCACTGTGGCTCCTCCGCCATGACAGTTTCCTTGCTATGTGTGAGTGGCACCTGCCAGTTCAGGTACCAGGCCTGGATGGGCACGTCCTCTGTTGGTCCCAGGAGCTGTGGCTCTGGAAGCCCCCAGCAGATGGGAGAATGTAGTAGGAGCATGTGGCAGTTGTTCTGACCTTATGTGACCCTAGGTGGCTAAGGTGGGATGGCTTCAGCTGTTGTGCTCGATTTTCTCTGCTTCCCATGCTGAATAAAACCCAAACCCTGGGAGCTAAAGTTGTTTTACCTTTGGAGTTGGAGGGAACACACCCACAGGTGCACACAGAGTGCTTTTCTTATTTTTCTGTCAAGTAGGTGGAGAGACTGGCTGAGAGGGACCTGCGTTCATAGACTGATATGTACACTACCATTTATCTCTGTGAGTGTTTTCAGATAAGAAACAGCATCCAGATATGAATTTCTGGAGTGCTTAATCTCCTCACTGCCTTCTGGTTTTACATAACCGAGAGGACACCAAGAACATGCCCTTTGCATTCTCTATGTGTGGGAGCTTGCAGGACCTCCATACTGACTCAGTTAGTTCCCCTGGGATGTATGGTATGGACTGAGGCCTGCATGAGAGGGTCGGTCATCAGTGCAGAGGGAGAAAGAGCTGATGCTGGATCCAGGAATGAGGTATGCAGGGTGGTGGTTGGGGCTATTGGTGCTGCCAGGAGGTTCTTTGTCCTGGGCACAGGATGGCAGAGACAGAAGGCAAGGGGAAGGCAGTGACTTGGAAGGCTCCGGTCCTACAAGAACCTCCAGGAGCAATGCAGTTCTGTTTTGCTTTGCATGTGGGATGAGATCCTGTCAGGGCCAGGGGATGGATGTGGGGAGGAATGACAGGGTAGGCAGCCTTGCTGCAGGTCCTGGTTGCTGTTGTGGACAGCCAGGTCAGGGTGTCTGCGCCCCTGGGCCATGAGCTGTGGCCTGCACCAAGGAGATGACTATGTGTACGTCACCATAGCTCTGTTAAAACTTGCTGTGTCAAGTCTCTGAAAAGGGACCAAGTGAAGAACCAAAGCTATGACAGCATCAGAAATGTGTTATTGGTAAAGCCACAGGCTGCACCTGGCTGTGGGCAAAGCAGGCCCCCGAAGCTATCTGTGTCTCTGGTGTGTGACATTTTCTAGGTCATGAGATCTTAATTCTGACTTCTGCTGGTGCCACAAAACCTGGGCTCTGCAGAACCTAGGATCAGGAGTGCTGCCATGACTTTGGAGGCCAACAGCTGGCAAGGTGCAAACACTACAGTTCTTGGGCTCTTTGTATTCTATTTTCTGTATTTGAAACTACCATAAAGAAAATATTTCAAAACAAAGTGGATGAAATCCGGGGGGCTGGGTGGAGAAAAGAGCGGACAGGGAGAGAGAGAGAGAGAGAGAGAGAGAGAGAGAGAGAGAGAGAGAGAGAGAGAGAAACAGCGACACAGACAGACAGACAGACAGACAGACAGACAGACAGACAGACAGAGACAGACACTTTTGTGCCCCAAACACTCCAAAGAATCTGTATTCCAGAAAGAAAAAATGCACTCAAGGCTGCTTCTTAAATTGATCCTGACAGGGAAAGATTTCAATTGGAATTGCACAGGGCTAGCTGCCTCCTTTGTAGGTTCCTTCCCTTCCCTTCCCTTCCCTTCCCTTCCCTTCCCTTCCCTCCCC
>PVJA010008291.1:0-65089 GCA_004027025.1 Myocastor coypus
GGTGTAGGGAGGTCACCCTGGGTCAGTCGAAGCCCTGCCCTGCTCCAGCCACCGTGCTTCTTCTCATCTGGTTTGTCCATTAAGACACTGATTCTACCAGGGAAACATACTTCTATGGCTTAAAGAAAATGCTAGCAAATCACTGATTCCATTCACTCCTTGTGGTTTCCTGATGAGGAAACTGTGACACAGAATAGGAGTGACGGCTGCTACCAGGGGGGTGGCGTGGCCTGTGAGTGATCAGCCTGACGCTCTGTCCACTCACTTCCTCCTTGCACTGCTGAGCTGCAGGAGAAAAGAGAAAGCAGTGTCCATAGTTTGTACCTGTGACTGGAAAACATGGTGTGCACTTAAATTTTAATAATGCATTACAGTAAAAGACACATCCTCTTATTTCCAACTCTCTTATCCCACCTTTCTTGCTACTTTCTGAAGCAGTTCTAGAAGACCGCTTTCTGCAGTGTGTTCAGTTGCACTGTCCTGAATGTCCTAGACTGACTCAAAATCTTTACTTTGCATGATCATTTGGACTTTGGAAAAAGAGGCAGCAGTGGCATGGTGCCAGGTCCTGTGAATAGCAGGCAGGACATACTGGGATGCTTTTGTGAATCTGCCTCTCCATTGGACAGCACTTGGCAGCATTCGCTGTTGTTTTTATCCCAATTCATAAAGACACTCATGAAAGAGGACTTCCAGACCTGCTTCAGAAAGTACCAAGACTAATGGGCTAAGTGCGTTTGAAGCAAGTGAAATTGTTTTTGGGGGGTGGGGGTAAATGATACTGTATCTTTTGTGTAATAAATCTTTAAAATATAAACATACTGTGTATTTTATTTATTTGTTTATTTTTAATGTATTTAGTGCAGGGCTGACAAGGTCTCACTACACAGATCAGACTTGAAGTGATCCTCTTGTTTTCAGTCTCTCAAGTGCTGGGATTACAGGTGTGTGTCACCATGCCCAGTCTCAGTTGCCATCTCAGTGCACCCTGGGGGCAGAGCCAGCATGCCAGGGATAGAACCCAGTCTCTGTGTCTGCCTAAGCAGGCGCTTTAATCCACTGAGCTGGGCCAGGGCGTAGCTCAGCAGCATAGCGCCTGCCTGGTAAGCATAATGAGGTCTTGAGTTCCATTCCTGGTTCTGAAAAAGAAAAAAGGAGGGGGCTGGGGTGATAGCTCCATGGCACAAGTGCCTGCCTGGCAAGTGCAAGGTCATGAGTTCAAACCCTGGTCCCACAAAAAAAGAAAAAAAAAAAGGAAAAAAAATCCACTGAGCTATCTGGCTAGTCCTACTCACCGTATATTTTAATTCCCTTTGTGCATACCCACAGGACTGTGTGTGCTGTTCTCCAAGCCGCTACCACTAGATCACTTTTATGAATTCCTAACCGGTCTCTGCTTCAACACCCGCCTCTGAATTCATTCTCCACCCTCAGCCAAAATGATCATTTAAAACTATCATGCCACCCACATCACATATCTGCTTGAGACCCTCTAGCAGCTGTTGTAGAATTCACAACCTAAACTCCATGAGGGCCTCTACGGTCCTTTCCTTCCGCTGCTTCCTTCTCTGACAGCACTTGGCCCTGCGCTTCCCTACACGCTCTGTTCATAACAACTCCTCTTTATTCCTTAGGGTCTCTCTACTCCCTTGCCTCTAGAAGCTGATCTCCAGGAGCAGAGGGACTGTGTCTGTTTTTGTTTTGTTTTTTTTTTTTTTTTACGGCTATGTCTCTGCTGTGGCTCCATCAGGCTCTAATGCTTAATTAGACAGTCAAATCCCAAAAGCCCTTCATGGAATGAATAAGTCATCATGGTAGACTGCGGGCATATTCCTCTTCTGTGTTGGCTGATTTGCACCTGTAGCAGCATGGGATGTCTCAGAATAACAAAGAGTGGCTTCTGGGGCTAGGTCATGACAGACATTGCCATCTTTGTCTTGCTTTCTGGGGTCACTTGCTCTGGGGGAGGCCAGCTGCCATGTCAGGAGGAAGCTCAAGCAGCTGCATGGAGATCTCCACATGGCAAGACACTGAGGTCTCCTAGCCTCTAGCAAGCCATCTGTAGGCATATGTCCTGGCCCAGAAAGCTTCGGATCCCCGCAGCCATGGCTGGCCTCTGGGTAACAACTGCACAAGGGATCATGAGCCAGAAGCCACTTGTGAACTCCTGAATCGCAGCCACTGGGAGGTAATAAACGTTGCAGGTACAAAGTGGTGAGATAATTTGTCATGCGGCATGGATAACTGACTATACGGCCTGCTCTAAAAGGTGGGATCATAGCATACGTACTGTTCAGAAACCCAACCTTTTTACTTAAACAGCATATCATAAACATTTTTCATGTCAAGATACCTCTGCACATCATTTTAAATAAAAACTTGGAATTTCAATGAATAAATGTACCATAAGCTATTTAAGTGCTCTTCTAAGTAAAAAAATTGTGCTGGCCATTTGTTGTGGCTGTTGCTTTATAACACAGATGATTTTCTTGGGATATATTCTTAGAAGTGGAACTGCTGGGGCAAGGCATATATTTGGGGTTACAGATTTCTTTTAAATCATTCCATCTTTTATTACTTGAGCTACCATTAAGACAACCTATAACAAAAAGAATAGCCTATCTTAGCACACATAGTGTAATCAGACTGATGGCCAGGAAACAATACAAAATGTTCCTCTGGACAACTATATTTTCTAAAGCCAGTGTCAAAAATGGGGTTACGGATTTCTAACTCATGACTCCAGAAAGTACACAAGTCTTTTTCCTTAGGATTCAGAGCACCTGTTTGTTAGGCACGCTTCAAAAACCTTTGCTATTTTTCCCATCTGATAAGCTTAAAAATGGCCTTTGATTATTTTTGAATGTATGTTTCTTTGGTTCTTAATTATAGCAGCTTGGAGCGGAGGCCCTGTGTGGGGAGGGCTCCTGACTAGAGAGAGTTCTGCCTGCCCAGCACCGCCCCTTACAGCCACGGGGCTCCCACTCCGTTTGCTCCTAGGCCACGCTCCTGGTGGGATGGGCAAGGTAGCAGCCAGGGGCTTCTTACCCAATGCCAAGCTGTGTTCTTGGCTTGCTCCTGCAGATAAAGGTGCAGGCAGTCTTACATCCCCAGCCTGCTGGTGGGGTGAGGTCCATCTGCCTGGCCTCTCCACAGCTGGCTGGAGTGCCCATCTGGATGGCTGTTCTCAGTCTTGGAGGAACAGCCATGGCTCTCTTTCCTGACATCCATCCTGCCATGGTGCAGAGGAACACAGAAGAAAGGGAGTAGGTGGCTAATGCCGAGGCAAGTGTGGGGACAGCCTCATGCTTTCTCCAGCCCTGTTCACAGAGAGGGGACACAGCGGCCTCAGGAAGCTTCCTGACCTTCTGGGCTCAGGGCCTTAGTCACTCACTTTCCTCCACTTTGGGGAGAAGGAGAGGGATGGAAGGAGTAAGAGGATTGAGAAATGGGGAAGAGGCGAGGCTGGGAGGAGAGGAAGGGGGAAGGCCGAGAGGAAAGAAAGGAAGCAAAAGCAGAAGCGCAAGGGGAAGTGGAAAGGGAAGGGGAGAGAGAAGAAGAGGAAAAGGAAGAGGAGGAGGAAGAGGAGGAAGAGAGTACCGAGACAGGCTCGTTTTTGAAACATACACAGGATTTGTCAGCAACAATTCCAAACCCACAATTCAGTGCCAGCCAGCAGTGTGTTGAAGAATGCTGAATTCAAGGTGGCTTTACTGGCACTTCTTGCGGGTCTTCTCCTAAAGTGTACTTCCAGGAGGTTGTGTGTGGTGGCACAGGACCATAATCCCAACACCAGAGAGGCTGAGGCAAAAGGATCCACTCTAGTGCAAGGCCAGACTAGGCTACATAGAAACTTAAAGGTCAGTCTGAACTACACAGAGAAACCCTGTCTGAAAAGAAAAAGAAAAAAAGAAAAAACCCACATGGTGTGTCTGGTCCTAAATCACACTTACCGTGTGTCCTCGGTACTGGAATGATCCTACAGCCTATTTTTGGAAGTCCCATCAATTTCCAGGTGGGTTGTACTCTTTGTTGTTGGCGAGGTCCCACGGAGCCCTTCACATCTGGTGCCGCCCTCTTTCCAGGTGCCTCTCCAGAAGGCACCATCTGGAAGCTGGTGTAACACCCCAGCTAGAACTGTGTGGGTCTCTAACCCTCCTGGTCCCCTGGAGCCCCCACAATTCCTCACAGCCCTGCTCACTCGGCAGCCTTCCCCTAGCTTCTTTTCCTTTAGAACCAGATCTATGGCAGATGCTGGTACTACGGGAACATTCCGAGTTCCTTCTCAGAACACACCTCCTTCTCCCTCCAGGTCGTGCCCTCAAACCTGCTTTGCATGCTTCCATGTTCCAGTTTACCAAAGTGACAAGGTCACAGGGGGGCACTCAGTCCTCTCCTGCACATGTAGGACATTGGACCACAGAGAAAACTGCAACCTGAGCGAATGCTTTATTCTAGGTCTCAGGGCTACCAGTGTGTGCGGTGGGACCACTCATTCATCTTCAGGCCCTGCTCAAATCTCCAACCCTTGCTCAGGCCTGAGTTATGGTTCTCTACCACCCTAAGCACCAGTCGCCTTTGTGGGTCTCCTGTCCCACAACAAAATATCAAATATTTGCTTTGGGGACCTCATTGCTACCAACGCAAATAATGTAGGATGCGTTTGTTGGTCTGTATTCGCTGTTATTAGATGGTTTCATTCCTGCTGATTTCAAAAGAAATCAAAGCGTAAATATCTTCCCGGTCCCTGAAAGTCCCATGGGCCACAGGCACAGAGCCTGCTGTGCTCAAAGAACTGGGGGATACTGGGGGGTTCTGGCCAGCTGTCCATATCCAACACGTAGACAGCATTACCTGTTTGTCCAAACACGTCCCAGAAAATAGATGGAGACTAGGTTATTAGGAAGAAAAAAAGATGGCTCTGAGTAATAATGTAAAACACCTGCCAGCCTCATGCCCTCCAGCTGGGGACACACAAAAGCTGCCCTTGATCTCAGGAGGCTGCAGGAAGTTGGAGTGCAGGTTCCCGTGGGTGTCTAATTGCTCCCCGCCTCAGCCCTCCTCCTGGTCCCCAACTCCCATCTCATCCTGATGAAATCAGCCTGGAGATATTTCTGGTGCACAACATGCATCTCGCATGGTGGCAGAGAGTCCTCGCTTTCCTTGCAGGGACACATGAAAGACGGGGCGTCCCAGCTGGGAACAGAATCCCGAAAGGATGTTGGGAGACTGCTTTCAATTAAGATGCCAAGTAGCTCTGTGTGGGAGCCTTTGAAGATTTCACGCAATGGCTCCTATCACTCCCCTGAAGGTCATCTTCTCTCCTACGGGGAAGGAGCAGCCAGAGTAGAGAGGGTGAATGAGATTTACACATGGGACCAGGCAGGACCCCGAGCCTGGGGGCAGAGAGCCTGGCTCTGCCATGCCACCACCTGCCAAGGCTGTGGGCCCCTCCTGCTGTCACAAAATACTAAGACTTACATCTTACAATTGCCCTGGGGTAGAAACCAAATCCTCCCAGGAGGCCTTAGAATCCTTCCTGAGCCTGATGGCCTGTTGTTCTTTGTGGCCCCCGAGAGCCTACCCAAGCTGGTAGCTGAGACTCTATTTCCCATACTCTTAGTAACTTTTAGGCCAAGTATTCGTACGAAACCCACACAGCATCCCATGCTTTTAATTCTTGAAATAATAATGACTACACACAAGTGTTTGTGCACATAGAACAATCTCTATTTTATAAAAGCAGACAGCAAGCTTTAAAGAGTTTAAGTATTTAAACCAGAGCATAAGTACTAATAAATGGTAGAACCGAGATTTGAATCCAGACAGACTAACCCAAGCCCAGGCTGTAGCTCGATGGAGATGCTGACTCGAGCAGGAATGAAACTCTTGAGTTGATAATGGTGCATTGACCCTGAAATTGCAGGCCGAAGGGAGCTAGGGAATGGGCATAGCACAGCCTCACGGCCACAGTTCACAAGAGGCTGAGATCTTACCTGCCGTCCCCACTAAAGCCTGGGAGATACCTTGTGACAATTTGACAAGGGGAAGCGTGTGGTTGAGGGAGGCACGCTTTCTCCAGGGCTTGGTTTCTCTCTCAGCAGATGTTGTCCACTGCCTACCAGGGAGGCCCTGGCAGAGCCTGAGCAAGAGCCAGGCCTCCAGGATGGCTTCTCCATCAACCTCTGCCTCCCTCCTTAACTGTACAGATCTACAGTTGAGGGAAGGCCTTCCCTTCCATATTCCCACTACACACCTCCCTGGAGGAAGTCTTTACACCTGTGACCCATGTGACCAAGGGAGCTGAGAATGGATCGGGGGCAATGGGGACACAAAGAATCAGCCCAGTCCCCAGGTGGGAAGGAAGATGGCCTCAGTCCCTCAGGGACAGAGGAAGACAGCAGGGTGGAATTTGAGCTGACATCTCTGTTTCTCCTGCTCTTCTCCCGCTCAGCATCTCATCTGCTTCCACCCTTTCTCTCCTGCTCCACACCTTGAGGGTTACACGAACCCCTATCACCCATCCCTCCCTCCCTCTCCTCTCTGTAGACAGGAAGTGATGTGTGCTGTGAGCATGGTGGTCATGCAGGACGCACCGATGAGCTGCCAAGGCCACCTAGCTCTTTCACCTCCAGCCCCCTGAGTTGGCTGCAGTCTGGATTTTTCCTTGGAGGAAAGGAAAGCTGAAGGGGTGAAATAATTCCCCCGGGGTCACACAGCAAGGAGGAGGACACAAGACCTCCCTTTCTCTTGTCCTGTCCTCTACCTCCCCAGTCCCTAAGCTGAGTAGAAGTCAGAGCTGTGACCCTGGTGGGTGCCCCCTCCTGGGTAAACTGCCCTGCCCTTTCCTGGGGTCACCTGCTGGGCATGGCACAGGTATGCCTTCCTAAGATGCCAGTGCTTAAGAATTTGCTTGTGCGCATGTGTGTGTGCGTGCGAGGTTCTGCGCATGTGTGTTGGGGGAGGGGAGCTTGAATCCAGGACCTTTGTTCTGAGGGTGAACAGCCAGGCACAGGGACAAGGGAGGAAGTTTGGGGACAGCAGCTGCTGAGCAGCTCCTTAGCTGGAGCCTTAGCTACCCTCAGGATTCATCTGACAGGGCTGACTGCACCCAGCACAGGTGGCCCAGGCAGGACAGTAGCTGACCTCACCTGTCTTGGAGCAACACAGAACAAAAAGGGGCAAAAAGGCAGAGGGACTTCTCACCTCAGGGTTGACCCAAGCAGGGCCCAGGGAAGCACCTTTCTGTCACCCACAGGCCCCAGGACAGGATCTTGCACGGGGAGTGAAACCCGGGGCCCAGGAGGTACATGACCAGGGCTGCAAGACCAAGAAGGCTCAGATTCAGCCCTCTTGCCTGTAGCAGTGAACGTGTGCTGCTGGGCTGGGCTGGGCTAGCTGTAGCTCATGCCTGGGCCCTACTAAGCATCCACATCACAGCCATCTGCAGAGCCAGGATTTGAACCCACACTCCAAAGCTCTTCCTCGAGGGACTGTGTTGCTTCCTCTGAGCATAGGTAGGGTCAGTGGAAGGATGCAAAGGGCAGAGAGAATTTTTTCCCCTCTGATACTGGGGATTGGACTTAGGGCCTTTGTACTGAATTGCATCCCCAGGCATTTCTTAAAGGTTTCTTCTTATTTAGAGACAGGATCTTGCTAAGTAACCCTGGGTGGGCTCCAGTGTGCCATCTCCTAAGCACTAGCATTACAGGTGTGTGCCACCACACCGGGCAGGCCGAGGGAATATTAACTTAAAATTGAAGAAACGTGAAAGAAGGCCAGACAGACAGCTGAGCCAGACCCAGGGGAAGCCTCTCTCTTTTCCATCAATTTTTCTATTTGATCATTTCTTCCAGCAGATGTGCAGAACAGTCACTCCTCCCTCTCAGAGGCTCTCCTTCGACTCCACTACCCCCAATGGCCCCTGCCCTTTTCTCTGCAGAGATCCTCAGCTATTTATGCTCTGAAGATGGGTGCAAGGGGGCACCCTGCCACCTTGGGGAGGGAGGCTGTCTGGGCAGAAGGAGGGCTCTGTGTCACTAGCTGTGGCATGTTCTCGCTCTTTTCTGTCACTATCTCGGCCTTCCCAGAGACCAGGCATGCAAGACTGGGAACCGGGTCACAGGCGACACACAGGCATGGCTGCTCCACCAGCATCCTCCCAAGCTCTGCTGTGCTGCGGGTTATGTCTTTGGGCTTCCGAAGAAACTGACATTTATGGAAACCCATGATGTGAGTGCAGCACTGCTCCAGGGACTTTATCTTGTTTGCTTTTCAAGAAATACAGGGGAGAAGGAGGATGGCTGCACTTTACACAAGAGGAAAGGCAGGCAGAGAAATGACGGCCCTGGCTAGGGCACCCAGCGCACGCTGGGCCAGAATTAAATCCAAGAAAGGGACGCGGTGTGTGCATGCATGTGGGGGTGTGAGGCTGCTTTGTCTTAGAGCATCCCAAGGTGTATGGAGAATGGGAAGGGCAGCGCACTGTGGAAACCTGAGACCCACTAGGCCTGCGTTTTGTGTCACCCTGACACAAAACACCCTACTACTGCTGCTGGAGGGAGGAGGGCTTTATGTTCCGCCATAGTCTGTAGAGGTCTCAGCCCATAGCTGGCTGACTGCGAGGCAGAGGCAGGACAGCGCAGCAGAAGAGGGTGGCCGAGCAAAGCTGCTCAGGGCAGGGCTGTGGGAAGCAGGGAGAGAGAGAGGGGAGGAACCAGGCAGGGAGGGAAACCCCTGCAGGCCACGCCCCCAGAGGGCATCTCTTCCAGCCAAATCCCATCTCCTGACAGCAAGCCAGGATGAGCCCCATGATCCAGTCACCTTGCCATAGCTCTACCTAGGACCCCCTGGGGCTCTTGGGGGCATCTGAGCAGGGGCAGTAGCAATGCCCCAAAGACAGATTGGGCAGGTAGCTTTGGAGTTGGGCAGCTTGGCTGTACCCTGAAAGCAGGCAGGGTCGGCTGGTTGGGATCCTGGCGTGCTGATCCCCAAATCCACACTTCTCGGAGCCACGTGTCAGGAGCAACTCTTGCTTCCTTCATCTCCTGGCAGGCTGGAGAGAACCGGGCAGGGCCGGCGAGATGCGTAGGGTGGGGCGGCCCAAGAGATGGGAATTCAGGGCCCTAGGCTAGGAGCCAGGCAGCAGGGTCCTGAGAACGGGGGCTTAGGACCCAACTTGGGGTCTAGCCTGCTGTTTCTTGCTGGCGTCCCCTTACTCCCAGGCCTGTGTTCTGTCCTGAAGTGGGAATCACCTTTCTCCATGGGCCACTGTGACTGCGAAGTGAGTTAAGATGCAGTGTATCAACACGGCTCCGGGCACTCGGCAGGTACCCCTAGTAAGCACCAGTCTGCTCGAAGAAAGGACAGGTGGGCTGGCTCTGGGGAGCCCCAGTGCAGGGACATCCCGGCGACCTCGGGAGCTGCAGCCCCGCCCCCATGTCATCTCCCCACAGCTTGGGGGGACCAGGGATGTGGGTCAGACGCCCCAGGCCTCCTGACACACCTCTCTCCTAGGCATGTGTTTTCTGTGTCCACGCATTTCACCCCAAGACCACCCTGAACACAGGAGACAGAAGAGCGAGTGTCCCTCTTGCTCAGAGAAGGCTTAGAAACATTCCATGCACAAAGCAAGACCCGGGGCCACCAGGCCTGTCCTCGCCTTCAAGGTCTGTGCAAGTCTGCTGAGTGTGCAGAAGAGAGTCACAAAGCATGTCAGAAGAAGTGGCTCAGACAATAAGCTCTCCTGGCGTTTGAAGTTGACAGATGGCTGGAGCCTGGGGTGCTGTAGGGAAGGCTCCAGGCAGAGGTGAAGTTTGAGGGGGGCATCAGGAAAGAAGGGTTCTCCTCAGAGAGCAGTGGGAGGGGTTTGCTTTCCAAGGCAGAGGCTTGCATGGGGAGAGCCGGGAAGGGACGGGCAATGGAAAATGGGCAGACATGGGCGAGGCTGTGCCTAGCAGGGTGTGAGGCTTGGGGGTCCACCTCCTGGGCCACGGGGAGCCACGGCAGGGTCTGCAGTGTGGGAGTGGCTTGTGCCAGGTTGGCAGAAGGGTGCAGGGTGGATTTCCAGATGGGGTAGAGCTATATCCATGCCATGGCAAGTGGAATGGGAACCCAGACCTATGACAGCCCTGGAACAAGAAGGAGAGAGGGCCCCGGTTCAACCAGGAGGGGCCTGGGAAGGGCAGCACTGCCCACAGGGGAGCAGGGGAGGAGTCCCAGGGGAGTCGAGCCCTGCAGTGGAGACACAGGACACAAGGTGTCAGACAGCTGGGCGCGCTGGTGCACACCTACAATCCCAGCAGTGTTTGGGAAGCTGAGGCAGGAGGAACACAAGGTTTGAGTTTGACCTGGGCGATTTAGAGACTCAGGAAGACCTTGTTTGAAAATAAGACACAGAAGGGGCCTGGTATCCAGCTGAGGGCAAAGGTCCTGGGTTCAATCCCAAGACTGAGCGGGGAGCGGAGGCATCAGCGAATCCTGCAGGGCTTCATTAAAACTCGTGGGCCGGCAGAGAGAGGCCCATCAGGAAGTGAGGTGAGAGGGGCCGGGGAGATAGCTCTGCAGCACAAGTGCCTGGCTGGCAAGTATAAGGCCCTGTGTTCAAACCCCGGTCCCCTCCCAAAAAAAGAAAGGTAACAGTGCACACTGAGAGCTTAGGCAGGGACAGGCACTCCTGCACTAGCAGGAGTTTTGTCTCAGGTGGCAGACCGTCGGTCGGCTGCCTAAGACAGGTGCTAGGCAGAGGCCACATGGTTCCTGGGGCTTCAGAGTGTGAGGCTAATCCAGAGGCAAAACAGACCCAGAACCAAAGACACAGTTCAATCAGAATCAGGGTGGGGGGCAGACAGGAGCAAGAGCAGGATTTCCCTGGGGTGGGGCGTGGGACTCTTACTCGGCCACACAGAGCAGGGGCGGCTGTGGGCGCAGTGGGTGCTGAGCTTGGATGCGTTCACGGCAGGTGCTAAACCCAGGCTACTTCACTTTCCTGCTGCAGCTCCAGCATCCCTGGGGTGCACTAATATCGTCGGGGTACCTCCAGGCTGCATGTTTCTAAGCCCATATTTTTGTTAATGTCCTTAGGGCTGGCCCTACTTCAGTCCAGTTGGTGATTTCATGGAGGAGGTGGGGTGCAAAGCCATAGAGAAAAGCCACTTGGGGAGCGATAGCCCCATACTCCCCCAGACAGAAAGCAGAGCAGTGGGGCTGAGTGCAAAGCCATGCACTGGGTTCCGGGTGTCACGGCACACGGTGGTTTGAGAGGTCAGGCTGGAGTGCAAAGACTTGAAGTGGGTCACGTGGTCTCAAGTTCCAGATCCCTTAAACCAGAAGTGCTCCTGGTGCTGGCAACACTGGCAGATGGAGCTGTGTTTCTAGAGGGGGCTGAGCAAGTGAGGGTCCCCCTGCCCTTAGATCTCGTGGCAGTTGCGGCCAGAGGAGGAACAGCAAGGGCAGCTGTCACCGGCTACCCTCACACTCGTGTGGTTCAGCCTGCAGGATGTAAAAGTACAAAGGCTGAAAGAAAAAAAAAAAAGATCCACTACAAATCAAAGGTTTTCATATGAAAACTCCCATTTCCAGCAGCTTTTAGAAAGTTCAGACAATCTGCTGAGCACTTTTGGGGTGGCACCTGGCAGGATCTGAGGTACACCCACTGCCCTTAGATCAAACATTTGCTCTGCAGGCTGCCTGTGCTTCTTACCATCTGGGGTCCCCCAGGGTGAGGGGGCCCAGTGCCGGCTGCCTTTTATCACAGGATTGGAAGAGGAAAACCTCTCTATCCACATAGCAATGAGGAAGGAGAAAGAAGTCCTGCCCTGGCCCCTGACTTGTTCCTCATTTGGAATGAACCTGCCTTACTGCGTGAATTCAAGGCCAGTCGGAATTGTATGCCGAGACCACGTCTCAAAGAAATCGGCAAACGAACAAAACTATTGAGGGAGAGGACCGCACTGCGCTAAGAATTCTGGGGCCTGCCCACCACCTACGCTTAATTTGATGCCATAAAGAGGACATTAAAATCATGCTACCTTTAGAGATGCCATGAAGGCAAAATTAAAACGTACAAATTATTCTGCATATCATTTGGCGTGAGGTAAGCACTCAGCAAATGTCCAATGTCATCCTTTGCAACTGGGTGAAAGGTTGGACAGCTTGGCTCTAAGAGCGCTGCCGTGACTCTATGTTCTGCGATTTTATGTCTCATTCATCTCCATTTCCTCCCACCAAGAAGTTACTGAAAAGACAGCAAATGAGTGAATTTCAACCTCATTTTCTTTTATTGCTTCTTTCCCACTCCCGCCAAGGCACCACTAACGCAGAAACAGCCCCTGGCCAACTCTGCGAGTGGCAGGCTTTCTGTTCAGGTCCCTCTTTCACTTCTTGTACCAGATCTCTCGGAGACGTGCTCACATTACCGAAGATGGGCTGTTTGAAGATGTTGGGCCAGCCCCTTGCTCTAAACGCAAAGCCGGCCACCCTGGGACCTTCTGTGCGAGGGTGGTGATGCCATCCGTGGGCCCAATCAAGTTCAAGGTCAATCGGCTTCTCAGGAAATGAACCCGGCCAGAGCAGACAGATGAATACAAAATGCCAGCCATTACGGCGAGACAGAGGGCCTCTTCGTTCAGATGTGGAATGAACATGTCCCAGCCGGCTGGGCGGCAGGGCTTGTGGCTTCATGACTAAATTTGATAGACAAGGAAAAATCATGGCGGCGGGGGGGGGGCATGAGTGTACCCCGTGCCTAGCAGAAGCTGATAGAGGCAGACACGGCAGAATATATATATACCTGATCTCCTTCCTCTTTCAAAAACACTGCATGGGTCAGAATATCAACGTGCCCACATGCCCAGCTAATCAAACCTTCTCCTTTCCCCTCTTCATGGCCGGTTCTGCCCAGCAACAGGGCAAGAGTCTTGGATAAAGAGACTGAGAAGGAAGACCCATGCTTGTTGAAGATGCTGTTTATGGGATGCTCTGTTACTTCCGGGCCAGCAGAATCCTAGCCAATCCGCAGCTCAGCTGCCTAGTCGGTGTCTCTATTCCAGAGAGCGCCTACCGATCTGCAAGCCTTCGCCTTCACTTTGCCTACTGACCAGCAATCCCGTCCCTGTGGGAGGCGACTTTCCAGGGGACTCAGCTAGTGCCATGCAGCAGCGCTGTTGTGAGGCATGTATGTTCTCCCTGTGCAGGACAGCAGTGCAAAAGCCCCCTCTCAACAGCGGAATCTTTCTCTCAACTCCTTCGTGATTTTATTTGCCTACCTGGATATCTTTTTCCTCTCCCTTTAACCACCCCCTCCCCCAAAGGAAAGGGCGCAGAGTTCTGGTTTGTTCCAAAGCTCCACAGAAGCACCTCAATGAATGGGGATGTGGAAAGGAGAATCCTTTTTTTTTTTTTTTTTTTTTCTGGTGCTGCACACCTGTGATCCCATAAGGAGGATCACTGTGAGTTTGAAATCAGGACCCAGGACAGAGTCTTCATGTGAAGCAATACTCTGCCACATAAGACCCAGGCATGCCACTGAGTCCCTCTCAAGGGACACATCCAGGCAACACGTGGCACACATCCTGGCATTGATTCTCACATGGCCCTTACAGCAGCTCTCCCACAGGCTTGTTCCCAAGGCACAGCTGTGGGTCCCACCTAAGAGTCACTGTGGGGGTTGGACCAGCAGTCTACATGCTGGCTGCTGTGTGGGGCAGACCTAGGACACTCACTGGGAGGCCTGGGGCTCCAGTGTGAGCTCAGCGGGGCTAGGAGACAGCTCCCCAAGGCATGGCTGCTTCTTCTGTGTCTTTTACATTTTATCAGGTCTTGGGGTTTGTGATTCCAAAGGGGGTTCATCACCAGCACCACCTGGGGAACAACTCCAGTCCCCTGACCCCAGTCCTAGGGGGCAGGTCCAGGTGGGAGCCTGGATGCCTGCAGCGCTAATGAACTCCCTGGCGATGCTGGTAGCCAAGCAGGCCTGGCACTGTTGGTAGAAAGTACCTGCTAGTGGGCATACTTCTTTCTGCCTCCAACCAAGCAGAGTGTACACAACTTGGCATCTGTGTCTCTGCCAAAACCTGCCTCAAGGAGCTGGGGAGATAGCTCAGTGGTCCAAGTGCCTGCCTGACAAGCACAAGGACCCAGGGTCGATCCCCAGTACCACATACTATGCCAGCCACCATAACGGGGTATAGTGGTACATGCCTGTAATCCCAGCACTGCTGAGAGGCTGAGACAGGAGTATCACTAGGAGTCCAAGCTGCCTAGTAAGACCCTGTAGCAAATAAATAAATAAATAAATAAATAAATATCCACTGGAAAGCCTGCCTATTCGGCCACATGTGTCAGAAGTACACCAGGAGGCAAGGAGGTGTCTTAAGGGAGGGGCCACACCTGTCTTCAAACAGCCCTGTCCAACACTCTAAGGGCAGCACCCCTTCCGTCAGCTTCCTCTGCTCCCCCCATGCCCACCAAGCCAAACTCTTTGGTCTGCCTGGCCCTTGAGGCTTTGTGTAAAGGCACTTGACCCGTAATGTGTCTTCCGCCTAGCCGCAGGGGATTGTTTGCAGACCTTCGGCAGGGTTAATAAATAAATGATGGGCTTCTCCTCTCTGGCCGCGGGAAACCAGCTCAAGGTCAATGACACTGCAGAGCAGGGCTTTCCAGAGCTTGCTAAGATTAAAAAATCATCAGCTCCCCCTAACCACATCCCCTCTTTTCTGAAACTTTGAAGCTTCACTGCTGCAAAGAGGAACACAATTAAGCCTCGATAAAATTTTAATAGCAGGAATTATGCACTCTGCAACCAGCCTACAATTAGCCGTTGCTATGCTACGGGCAGAACCTAATCATGATAATGAGGCAAACAAAGGGAAGGAATTAATCAGGGCTATAAGGTTAGAGCACAGCCGGTTCCACCTCACAGCGCTGATTTCTGAAACACAGCAGCGGGGCCCCTGGGAAATCTCAGTACTGTGCAAGGTTAGATTAGCTGGTATGTATATGGGGTGTGCATGTGCATGCGTGTGCATGTCCGTGCGTGCATGTGTGTGTGTGTGTGTGTGTGTGTGTGTGTGTGTGAGAGAGAGAGAGAGAGAGAGAGAGAGAGAGAGAGTCTCCTGAGTCAGAGAGGCTACGTGCCATTCATGGCTACTGACACCATGAGGAGGCATTGCATTTAGAAAATGGTGATGTCGCTTTTCCAGGTAGGAAGCCACACTAGCATCTGAAAGAGAAGGACTGCAGCCCAGGACACAAACCCTGGCCTATAAGACTCTGCTATCTTTTTTTTAATTTTATTTATTTCTTTTTTTCTTGTTTCAGAACCTTTATTTCTTTATCACTCATTTTTTTTTTTTTAAGAACCTTTATTTGTTTATTCACTCATTTTTATGGCCGGCTCAGCCTGCCCCAAGGGCAGGGCTGGCGTGGCATGTGGTGCCGGGGATCGAACCGCGGTCCCTGAAGCCACCCAAGCTTTCCCAAGCAGGCGCTTTAGACCACTGAGCCATCCCGCTGGGCCCAACTCTGCTATCTTAAGAGTGGTCCTTGGACTAAGAGTGCTCCCTGGGATCATATTAAAAATGCAACATCTACGCCAGCATAGATAGGTGGTGGCGCACCATGGCTATCGCAGGACTGGGGAGGCTGAGGCAGTAGGGTTGCCATGACTTTGAAGCCAGCCTGAACTATCCAGTGGAACCCTGTCTCAAAACAAACAACAACAACAACAAAAACCTGTAAATAAATACACGAATTCTCAGGCCCACCTCAGACCTACGGGTTCACACTGGATTCTCCCTCGATCAACAGGTGATTTGGATTCATGCTAAAGTTGAGATACCTCGGTCTGGGACATAGGAACCTCAGGGTAGGAACTGCTGTTACCATAGCTAGTATTTCTGCCAGGTGCTGAGCAAGGCATCTGATATGGTTTGTGTCTAGTTGTCTCCCCAAAGCCTCACGCAATCATGGGGTGGGGACTTCTAGAGTTTGAGACTTGACTCATGATCCACTGGGATTATGTGTTTTAGCACCGATCGGGTTATCGGTCTGAATACAGCTGGGGTTACGGGTGTGGGCTGAGGCAGAGAGCCTGAATGTAATATCAAGGGAGACAGAGAGACAGACTCGCGCTGTAGCTCCCTGCCCCCTGGTTGTCCCGTTGCCTCTGTCGCCATTGTTGCTGTTCCACCGCCGTGAACTGCTGGCCTCTGCATTGTGCCTCTCTGCCTTGGAGCCAGCTGAGTATGGACTGAAACCTCCAGTAACTGTGAGCTAAATAAGCCTTTCCTTCCTTCATTCTGGGTGTCGGGTGTTTGTCCCGGCAACGAGAGAGGAGCACCTGAGACAAATGGGAGACGGAAGAGTGGGAGGCTTACTGTTGAGAAGGCAGGAAGAGGGGGAGGGGAGCGAGGGCAGCCCTGTGGGCTTGTTTCCCGGGTGCTAACAGGACTCGCTCACCCAGATCTAGGTGGCAGGGCAGCAAGGACACAGGGAAGCCATCTGTCTGCTTTGTGCTGCAGTGGCCTTACCGCTGCCACCTGTCCCTTGGAGCCAGAGCTCCTCTTCACCATCTGTTTGGCTTTGGGTGATTGGTGGTGCTCCCTTTGTATGGAGGACAGGAGGGGTATGCAAGCGTGCATGGGGCGGGGGGTGCACGCATTGCTGGCTTACAGAAATCTTGGCCACAATGCCAGAGCAGGTTGTCACCCAGTGCGTGCTGAAGGCTCCCCTGGAATCCAGAATCCCACTTGCAGGATGCCGGTCTGGGGAGCACGGGTGCCCTTTGGCCTCCCCGTCTGCACTCCAACTCCCCAACCCCACCTGGCTCCAGGGGTTGCCACCAAAGGCACCTGCGCTGCCCTCCACCTTGGGGCAGTAAGGTCTGGTGGCACCTGACATGCCAGGACTCCTGAGCCCTTCTTGACCTGGCTCTGCTTCCCTGCTTCCAGGCTTGTGGACCACCTGTGCCTGCTGTGCCATGCCAGCCCTGCCAGCCCTGAGATTCGATCCAGGCCCACCTCCCCCTGCTCCCAGCAAGAGGCCCTTGCCCTGCCCCTATGGAACCCCTTCAGCTGTCATTATGGTTATGTGTTCTTCACCTCAGAATCTCTCCTAAGGGATAGGGGCTGACTTATTTATCATCTGGCCCACAGGCCCTGGAACTTCACCAGCTGCATAGAGTACATTCAGTAAGTGCTTGAAAAGCAGAGGGGGAGAGAAGGGGGAGGGCAGGGGGGAGGGAAGAAGGTGAGGGGAAGGAGAAGAGCAGAGGGGGAGGAGAAGGGGGAGGGGAAGGGAGTGGGAAGGCAGGGGAGTGGGAAAGCCGGGTAGGGGGAAGGCAGGGGAAGGGAGGGAGTGAACGGGGAGGTCCTCACAACCATGCCTCAAAGCCCACGGCCTGGGTGTTCTGGAGCTGTAGAAGACACAATCCTCTGGGAGGCCAAGCAGGCCAGCCACACCTGGCTGCTGAGCACCCAACTGTAGACCTACATCCAGGCCAAGCCTCGGCTTCTCGCTCTTGTCTTTCTCTTCCCATCTTGCAGAAACTTTCACGCAGTCAGAGGCAAACAAGCCAGGCCCGGGAGCGTCCTCCACACAGAAAGAATGTGCACCAGGGAGGCAGGAGGCGCCCTGGGGGCGGGGCTTAGGAAGCTGTCGAGTAAGGTGTGGCCAGCACAGGGCTCCCCCTGGGAGCTTGATCTTTAACCCTCCAACTTTTGCTGCTCTCTGAAAGCAGCTATCCGCTGGTGCTGCAGAGAAAGCACAACACAAAGCATAGTTTGCAGAGAAATGAACAGGGGAATCGGAACAGGCAACTAGGAAACACACAAGCCATCCCTGAGCCCTCATCAGAGTGTGCTCAGCTCTCCTGCGGAGGGGCCAACCCCGGCTGTGGTCTGCGCCCCAACGGCAGGAGCCACGTGAGGGCGGGGTTGAAGTGCAGCCAGGCCACGTTGCTGGCCGCGTTTGCTCGCACAGCTCTTGCACCAGGCACTTCAGCTCCCAAGGTCATCAGTGATGCTCACTTGGTGACAGGGCAGAGCACGCTGCATGGCTGCGCCAGGGAGGCACAGGCCAGGGATGGAGAGCGTGGTGGCCAGGACCTCGGGTGCCACCTCCAGACCTTGCCAGGATCCCCACAGAGGCCTCCTTCAGAAGTTCAGAGAATCAGACACAGGGAGGGGGGCTTGGAATGATGCTGGCATGTCCCCAAGTCCACCCCTGGGTCATTAAGGCTCACACGGGGCAAGATCTTGGCAGTCCCAATTACAGAGGCTTCTCGGCATTAGGGAGTGAATGATTGTAAGTCACACAGGCTAGGGCTCAAGTCCTAGCTCCACCAGCTACAAATTCCATAATCGAACAGGACATGCTCCAAAAGCCCGGGCCATCCATTCTCTCATCTGCAGCAAAGGGGCTGTGGCTGGCTGTGAGGCTACTGACTTATGGTGTCAAAGTAAGAAACTGCACATGGGCATGAGCGGGCACAAGCCTGGCACCGTGGAGGTGCCCTTTCTCCTCCACAGGAAGGTGTACCCCCCCAAATGAGGGGCTCCTGCCAACGCACCCATTTCTCACCACAGCTACCGACCAAAGGACCTCCCTGCACTCTACATGCAGAAGGAAGGCCCTTAGCTGCAGGGAGTCATCCATACTCTTCCTCATGCAGGGCAGGATAATCTTTTCCAATGTCCCAAAGATCATCCATCCAACTGCAGGCCGAGCCTCGAGCTAGAGAAGCTGGGGTTCAACAAGAGTCTCTGTCCCCTACCTTGATGTCATTAACTCCTATCGCCTCTCTGTCTAGACTTCCGGCCTCCCAAGGCTTCAGCTCCTGGCGATCCATCTAGAGGCCACTCCCACGAGCCCCTTGTATGCTGTTTATTTCCAGACAGAGGTGCTGGAGAACCCCATGCCTTAATTGCATTTGTTTGTTTGTTTATTTATTTATTTATTTATTGTTTCACAACCTTTGTTTATTCACTCATTTTTATGGCCGGCTCAGCCCACCCCCAGGTCAGGGCTGGCGCAGCATGTGGTGCCGGGGATCGAACTGCGGTCCCTGAAGCCACCCAAGCTTTCCCAAGCAGGCGCTTTAGACCACTGAGCCATCCCACCGGGCCCTTTAATTGCATTTGTTAATGGCCCACTCCAGCGCGCTGCTAGGCAGAGGCGGAAGTGATGAAAGGGCTCTTTCAAGACCTGCTCCTTGCAGCCCCCTCTGCTAATAGAGCCACAGAAGAAGCGAGATCGAACTCTCACATCTTTTTCAAAATTAACTCCTGGCTTCAAAGTCCTTTAGGAGCAGCGCACAGGCCCCAGGGCCCAGAGTACTCATTTCCAACCCTGGCCGTCACCTGTCGAGAAGGCTCGGGGCCCAGCCAGCTCCCGAGTGGGCCCATCCATCACCCACAGGCTGAGGCTGCACTGGGGGGGAGGGGCCTTTCAGCTCTCTGGGAGGTGATGTCACCCAACCTGACTGAATGGAGCAGTGGCCTGACGGTGTCCTGCTGTCCTCCAAGCCATGGCCACCTGTGCTCAGGCTCGTGTTTTCCCTCACTATGGAGCTCAGGCTGGCCTCAAACTCATGGTTATCCTCCTGCCTCATACTTCCCCATGCTGGGCACACTCCCATTTTTGGTCACTGCAACTGCCCTGCTGAGGGGTCTCCTGCCCTCTGCTTGGGTGTGTCCCCTACCTAGAAGCTCAATAGACCAGCCCCAGAATGCAAATGTAGTTCAGCCCCTTCAGTAATGTGCCCATTTATCTCAAGGGCAGCCCAAGTCACATAGTATCACTTACCAGGGGTGAATAATCTGGCACCTGGCTCCCACCCACTCTTGACCTGTATTTGAGGCCTTTCTCACAACGCCCTGGCCGCCCTGGTCCTCTCATTCCAGTTGTCCAAACATCCTGAGCCCTTCCAACCCCAGGGCTTTTGCACTTGCTTTACTTGGAAGGTGGCACCTGCCTTCGCCCCTCTCACGATCAACCCCTTCTGCCCTTCAGGTCCCATTTACACATTGCTTTGGAGAGGCCTCTGCTGCCCTGTGACTGCCATCTCGGCAGCAGTTAACACAACAGGGCCAGGGAGATAGCTTAGCCGGTCTAAGCACCTCCCTGGTAAACACAAGGACCTGGATTTGATCCCTGGTACTGCACCAACCCACACCAATGTGGACAAAGAAACTCAGCATGGTAGCACACACCTGTAATCCCAATGCTGGGGAGGCTGAGACAGGAGGATCACTATGAGTCCAAGCTGAGCATTGAGACCCTGTACCAAATAAATTTTTTAAAAAGGATTTTTAAAAATCATAACAAGGTAAACATGACAGTATTTTGTCACTTTAGTTTTTCTCTTTTGCTGTCTCTGTTGTTTTGACCTCCGTAGACCACAAGCTCCACGAGGTCGGGATGCTTCTTATAGTTTATTGCTTTATCCAATCATTCCTGGAGAGATAGGAACTTCATTCATTCATTCAGAAAATACTAGGTACCTACTGTGTGCTAGGGCACCTACTATGTGTTAGGTGCTCCCTCAGGAAGTAGGGAGACAACAGTGAATGTTAGAGGACAACCAAGGCTCTTTTTAAATTCTTTGTTTTATTTTTAAAGAGAATAAAAGATAGTTTAAAAATAGAAATAGTACATAAAATAATAGGAATTCAACAGTGGTTATTATAGTACATATTTTTTTTGTCTTCAAATTGTTCAGATTACCAGCATGCAAAATTGGTCAACATCATTGGTCATTCAAGAAATGCAAATTAAAGCAACACTGAGATTCAGTCTTACCCCAGGAAGAATGGCTGTCATTAAGAAATCAGCCAATAACAAATGCCGGCAGGGATGTGGGGAAAGAAAGGACCCCTCTCTGCTGTTGGTGGGACTGTAGATTGGTGCAACCACTATGGAAATCAGTGTGGAGATTTCTCAGAAAACCAGAATTAGAAGTCCTATTCGACTCAGTTATTCCCCTTCTGGGTATCTTTCCAGGAGAACTGGAAACATCAAACAGTAGCAATATATGTGCACCCATATTTATAGCAGCGCCATTTGTCACAGTTAAATCTTGGAAACAACCCAAATGCCCATCAACTGAGAAATGGGTAAAAAAAGATTTTTTTTTTTTTTAATTTTATTGGGCTGGGGAGATAGCTCAGTAGAATAAGTGCTTTCCCTGCAAGCTCAAGGTCTTGAGTTCATTCCCCGGTACTGAAAAAAAAAAAAAAAAATTATTTTATCAAGCCCAGGGTTCTTTTTCACCCAGCAGCGCTGACCCTGGGGCTGGGGAGAGGCCTGGGATATGAAAGTGCAGTTTAACAGCGGGAACAATGCTAAGACCGGGGTGCTGGGTCTCAGCTTTGTGAGAATGACTGGCAGCGACCCGTAGCCTCTTCCCCTGTCTGTTTCCAGCTGCTGCCCCCAGCAGTGGACCTCGCTCCCCTGTCTGGTACCCACTCCAAGTCTCCTTCATCGCCTGGGAACTCGCCCTTGGTGTCGTGTGGAATCCCAGGACAGCTTGGCGGTCTGGAGCTGGGCCTGCCTGCGATTGAGCCCTTCCGGAAGGAGCTCCCTAATGCTTCGTTGGGGCCCAAGCCTTGGCCCAGCGGACGTGGACTTGGACGGATCGTCATCAATAATCTCCCCTTTCCCAGCCTAGACCCTCTTCCTGAAACCCGAATTCTAAATGGTGGGACAAAAAGCATCAAAGGCAGAAGTTCATTCCTTTGGGCCCAGTGATTCTCTCTTCCTGGCAGCTAGACCTCCTCCCGCTCACCCACTCCCTGTCCTTCCCTGAAATGGGTCTTTGATGCTTCGTTTCCTTTTAGTCTGAGCCGGGCTTCCAATACATCCCCTCTCCTTCCCGCTGTGGAGCTGGTTTCTGTTGTTCCTCACCGATGTGCGGCAGGTACCACGCCATTGTAGGCCGGAGAGGGCAGACCCATTCCTCTTGCCTTAGCTGGGTAGACTGGGCTAGCTGGGTCCACTGGATATGTTTTGGGGGGACCTCCGTGTCTGTGTTAACACAATGAAGAAAATCCAGCAACTTCCCCCCGTGACTTGGGTGGAAAGCCTGGATGTGTTTGCAGGGGCCCTTGTGATCCCCTCCTCTCCCCAAACTCCAGCAGCCTCCAGAAGGTGATGTGCTGAGGCAGGGACAGTGGGTCCCACAGAGGTTGCTATGGGAACCCAGCCACATGTGCAGCATCCCTGGGGTGCCGGGAGGAGCTCAGCAGCTGCCGGGGGGCTGGCAGCAATGGCTCTGCCTTTTGGAGCAGAAAAAGCCTCAGCTGTTCCGTACCCCCCCTCTTCTGCCCCCCCCCCCAGTCCCCACTGCACTCAGTTCGCAGAACTCCAAACAGAGCCGCTGTTGAGTCCTGCGGAGTGGAGGAGGCGGAAGGGCTCCCAGTGGCTCTGAGCTTCTATTCCAGGCTCCCCAGAGGCTGGCGGGGCAGGGAGCGTCACTCAGCACAGGGTCCTCAGCCAGGAGCAAGCCATGAGAAGCCGTTCAGCCCATCAATCCCACAACAAATCTCCAACAAACGGGGGCGGCGGTGCACAGGCTAGAGAGAATCCGGGACATCCGTGGCAGGACCGCAATAAAAATAAAAACAGAAATTGAGAAGAGTAAGCACAGCCCTCGCCCGGGAGCACCCGCCATGTGGCAGACTCTGCTAAGTTCTTTGCTAGTCTGTGCCCCACACCCTGCCAGGAGGTGCAAGAGTGCCTGCTTTATAGATGGGGAGGCTGAGGTCAGGGAAGCTACAGAGCGTGGGCACCGGTGACCTAGCCAGGAGGGACCACACCCGGGGAAGTCTACCGGTAGATGAATTTGCACACCCACAGCAAGAAATGTGGGAAGCATCAGGATGCTGCAGGCTCCACGCTGGACAAGCTGGGGATTCAGCAGGGGAAGCTGATGGGCACACGGATGACCATGATCCTGGACAATGCCATGACCAGGCCTTGAATGTCCAGGAGAAGGGGGGAGAGCCTGGCTCGCTGAGCCTTGACGACAGACGGGTGGAAGGAAGTTCCACACAGGAAAGGGAGGGAGGATTCACACAATGGGCCCTGTCTCCGCAAAGCCTCAGGCGTGGGCAGAGGCCCTCCTCCTGGGGCCTCTGCCAGAGTCCTGCAGGGAGCTGGGGCCGGGCTTACAAGGGGTGCCTTGAGAGCTGAACCTCACCCTGCTGGAGGAAGAGCTTTGCACAGGGCAGGGACTCGGGCAGATTTGCCCGGTACTCAGCCCCCAGCCCTTGTGCATGGAGCAAACTGAAAGGTGGGTGAGAAGAGGGTGAATCAGTCCACATGCTATTCAGGGGTGCAGGTGGGGGCTGGGGGCTGAGGTCTTAAGCCACTGGGGTGTGTGCAGTGTTTGTGGGCACAGGCCAGCATCTATCTACATACATGTTGCATGCAAACATGCTACCCCAGGGCTGCTCTCCGACATACACTGGTGGTCACCATGGGCTTCTTACCGATTCCCTATCCTAGCAGAGGGATGCCAGGAGGAGGAGGGCAGAACCCAGCTCTTTCAACGAAGATGAAGTAGGAAAGCGAGCAGGACCGGCCCCGGAGGCAGCCACGTGCGCCACCTGAACAGGGCTGGGATTCCTTCCTGCAGGGTGTGCAAAGCATTGCTTTGTTTTTAAATAAAACTGCATTTTAGAAAACTAGTGTGGCAAATGGACCAGAGAGGAGAGAAGTCTGAGGATGTGCTTGTAATGCCACAAGTTCTGGATTAGCAGGGTACAATTTAGCAGCTGTGTAGGCAGGATCGGGACAAGGGCACAGTCCTCTGTGGTATGTATGTGGTCCCAAATACCTAGTAGGCTGAAGCAGGAGGATCTCTTGAGCCCAGAAGTTCAAAGCCAGACTAGGAAACGTAGTGAGACCTGTCTCAAAAAAATAATTAATTAATTAATTAAAGAAAAAAGAAGGGAATCTAACCTATTTTCTAACAACACTGTTTTCATGAGTAAGCAGCTTTGACCTTTAGCAGCAATGTTAATTGCCAAGGAGAAGAAAAAAAAAGCTATAACGAGATTGCAAAATAATAGAAAATGTGACTGCAGGTAAGACCAAATCAGGAACATGGACGGGTCATTTTTGAAATCCCGACACCTCCTTCTTACCCTCTGTTCTCTCCGTTGACCCCAGGAGGTGTCATCCTCACTTGTACATTAACTAGAACTCTTCAAGTCAAAAGTAGCAAACAAACAAGTACAGTATGGCTTCCGCTTAAGCAGCTTGCACATCCAAGGGACTGGGAAGTGCAACAGCAATGCCATGAGGTAGGGCTGGCTTTGGCTGCAGCCTGATCCAGTGGTTCAAACCCTGTCTGTCTCCTGGACTTGGTTTCCTTCTGCCTGGCATCTACACCTCAGGCCTCCCACACAGCGTCCCCAGCAGCCCTGGGCCAGCGCAGGAGCCCTGGGCTGACTTCACATCTCTGCCTTACTCTTCCCAAGATGGCGGCAGGGGTGGAGTGGGCAGGTCCCACCCTCTCCTGCTCTTCTGCTGAGGAGAATTCCCTTTCCTCTCTTGATTCCCACCTGTCAGCTCTGGGGTTCATGCAGTCAACCCTTTCCCCAACAAAAGCTGGTAGGCACTGGCTCGCAAAGGGGCTGAGGCTCCCCATCCTCACTCAAGCTGTAAGCAGAGGAAGGAGGAGGGATGTTTCCTAAGGGAAGGATGTGGATGAGGGTAACCATGGCAACCCATCTCTTCCACTGGCTGGACCACTCCTTGTAGACTTGGAGGCTCCTCCCCACTGCCCCCAGTACAGGGTCCTTCCAGTGCTGTCCCTATCTTCTTTTCCTGGTGGTTGCATCCCCCCTGTATTCCCTGACCACCCACCATGAAGCTTTCCTTCCACTCATCTCTATCCTCACCATCCAGCTCCTGATAGGTGCTCAGGAAGAACTATGTGTTGGACTCTGGTTCCCAGGATTCTCAGCTCCTCTGAGCTACAGCGCATCCCTGCTGTACCCCTGGGCACCAGAGCAGCCTCCTGGGGAGCAGAGGCCACGTCATGGTCACCGCCACACTGACCAGCGCTCAGGACAATGCTGGTGCATACAGACTTACTCTGCAATGTATGGATGAGGCAGACAGGCACGTGACTGACACAGCACAGAGGGTTCTTCTTGGGAAGAAGTCAGTCTCACTGGAGGAGAGACCAGACATGGTCTGGACACCCATGCTGGCCCTGTGGGGGTTGACCCACCCTCTCCCAAGCCCATAAGATGGCCAAGAGAGGAAGGATTCTTCAAGATCCTTCCATTCTGCATTTTGGGATGCAGCTTGTCCTCAAGCCCAGTGAGGATACTTAGCTCCGGTTTCCATCTAGAGCAGCCAGAAGTTTAGCTGCTCCATTTCTTGTTCAAACTCATCTAGCCGGGTGAGATGGTGCATGCCTGTAATCCCAGCACTCGGGAGACCGAGGCAGGAGAATTGTTGTGACTTTCAGACCAGCCTGGGCTACATGGTGAGCTCAACGCAAGCCTGAACTACTACAGTGAGACCCTCTCTCAAAAATAAATAAATAGGGGCCTGGCGGAATGGCTCAGTGGTCTAACGCGCCTGCTTGGGGAAGCTTGGGTGGCTTCAGGGACCTCGGTTCTATCCCTGGCACCACATGCTGCGCCAGCCCTGCCCTCGGGGCGGGCTGAGCCGGCCATAAAAATGAGTGAATAAACAAACAAAGGTTCTGAAACAAGAAAAAATAAATAAAAAAATAAAAATTTAAAATAAATAAATAAATAAATAAATAAATAAATAAATAAGACAAACACAAACCCATCCGAAAACAAAGGCCTAGGGATTGAAGCTCTGCTAAGTGGGAGGCCTATGGGGTAAGGACGCCCACAGTTATAGCTGCCACAGTGCCATTCATGAGCGTGTCAGAGGGGGACACAGCTGCCTGAATCAAGTTCTAGGACTCACGAACTCCACGCACCCTCTGCGATCTGGTAGACACACACGTTGGCAAAGGCACAGGCGAGGGAAGAGCTGCTTGGCCCTGTCTCTGGGTCCATCCCATGATGCTGCTGTCACTGGTGTGCTCTTACTGCCCTCCCACCTAACAAGAGCCTTCTTCAGTCCTTGGTAGGATAAAAATAAGCAGCAGGTCAGGGAAGGAAGTGTGGTTTTTGTTTTTCTCTGTCCCTGCCTGGGATACTCACTGTGCTGGGCCCGTGGCAAGCATTATTGTAGGTAAACCTCCCAGTAACCCTGGAGACCCAGGGCCTCCGGTCCCCAAGCTCGCACAGATGAAAAAACAAAAGCCCAGGAACATCTTCCCATCAAATGGTTGGTGGGGAGCAAAACTGGGATCTCAGGGCAGATTGGTTCTTCCTAAAGCCCGGATGCCGCCGGGCTGATGACGCCATCACGTTTCCATCCCAGGACCTTGGGAACTCTTGGGAGAGATTCTAGGAGCACGGGACCTGGGACCAATCACGCTTCTTTGGCCTTCGGTCCTCAAGGAGAAAGATGAGTGGTAAGCCTCACACAGCAGCCCTGTGTTTTTATTTGCAAGAATTCAAGTCTGTCTATATCACGATAGGTTGTGATCCCAGCACTCGGGGAGACTGAGGCAGGATAGTCCCATAACTCGGCATAGCCTGGGAACAGTGATGATGCGGCAAGACCTTAGTGCAACATGAAACAAAGTAAAAATTTTTAAATTTGTAACTGTTATGGTTTGTGTGTAGTGCCCCCAAAGCCACATGCAGTCCTGGGGTGGTGGCTTCTGGAGTTTGCGATTGATGGTTGTGATATGAATGCTGCATATCAGCCAGTAACTCAGATCTGCTGTCATACAGCTCAGGAAGTCTGCAATGTGCATTACAGTGTGAGGAGAGGAGGGAGGCGAGCCGGCTGCCTGAGCTGCTCCACTCCCTTTGTTCTGTGCTCTTCGCCGCTACCATGAAAGGTTGGTCTCTGTCCTGTGCCGCTCTGCCTTGGAGCCGGCCGAGTGTGGACTGAAACCTCCAGTAACTGTGAGCGAAATCAACCTTCCCTTCCTTCCTTTTGAGTGTCGGGTATTTGTCCCAGCAACGAGAGAAGAGTAACTGAGACAATAACACTTTAAAAATTGAGGGGAAAATGGCCCCGTGTAGTCCATTCTGTGTTATTTATACTGGTTAGAACTTTACAGGATAATACAGAAAGGTACTAGGAAGAAAACCAAAAAGTGAATCGTAATTTCCCTGGTCAGTGTTATGGTTTATATCTAGTTGTCCCCGCAAAACCTCATGCAATCATGCGGTGGGGACTTCTAGAGTTTGAGACTTGATCCGTGATCCACTGGGATTATGTGTTTCAGTACTGATGAGAGTATGGTCTGAGTACTGCTGGGAATTATAGGTGTGGCCTGAGGTGGATAGGCCAAGGCAGAGAGCCTGATGTAGTTTAAAGAGAGACAGACTGGAGCTGTTGCTCTCTGCTCCCCTGGTTATTCCGTTACCTCTGTCACCATTGTTGCTGTTCCGCCGCCATGAACTGCTGCTCTCTGTCTTGTTCCACTTAGCCTTGGGACAGCTGAATATGGACTGAAACCTCCAGTAACTGTGAGTAACAAACCTTTCCTTCCTTCATTCTGGGTGTCGGGTATTTGTCCCAGCAACGAGAGGAAAGTGACTAAGACAGTCAGAAAGCCTTACTGACATTTTAAAAAATCCAAAACACAGCTCAAAAATTCCCACAACAAGAATGTTTTAAAAATTAAATACTATTTCTCTCCCAAAGGCTATCTTTGCTCACATTGTTTTATGATTTCTTTCAACAAAAATGAGGAACCAGAATCCTACGTGCACAACTAGGCTTTGTGCTTCACATGGTCGGGGCTGTGTGACACCTGGTGTCCCGAAGCCTGCTCTGCTTCACTCAGATGTGTTGGACAGAATCTTCCTATTTTAGCTCAAAGCAACATCCCTTTCTTTTCTGGAACAGTGCCTTGGTCATTCTGCAGTCCTGGACAAAATATATGACATGCACAGTGTAAAGGAGGAAAGAGCTGGGGAGATACCTCAGTCTAAGAACCTGGCTGGCAAGCTCAAGGTCCCGAGTTCAATACCTGGTACCCCATGCTGTGCCAGCTCCGAACCCACCATGGGCTATGTGGGCCCAAAACTGGGCGTGGTGCCATATGCCTGCATCCCAGCACTGGAGAGGCTGAAAACAGGAAGAGCACTCTGAGTCTGAATTGCATAGCAAGACCGTATACCAAATAAACAAATAATTTAAAGGAGCAAAGATTTATTTTTGACTCATAGTCTTGAGGGCTCAGTCCCCAGCCAGCTGGCTCTAAGACAGAACATCATGATGGAAGGACATGGTGGGGGTAAACCTTTCACCGAGGGGAGCCGGGGAGATAGCTCCATGATGCAAGTGCCTGCCTGGCAAGTGCAAGGTTATGAGTTCAAACCCCTGTCCCGCAAATATCATGGGCCAACGAGATGGTTCAGCGGGCTAAAGTGTCTGCTTAGGAAGGCTTAGGCAACTGCAGGGACCACAGTTCGATCTCCGGCACCACATGCTGCACCAGTCCCACCCCCAGGGCAGGCTGAGCTGGCCATAACATAGAAACAAAACAATGACAAAAAAAAAAAAAACCAATAACTCAGATGTGTTGTCATACAGCTCAGGAAGTCTGAAGTCTAGAATAACCTGGAAGAGCTGGGTTCCCCTGGGATGTCTGGGGGACCCTTGACCAAGTGGAGACCGCTTTGCCTCATGGTCCCTTTTCCTTCTTCAGAAACAGCAGCCTCACATCTCTGGACCTCCTGACTTCCCCTTCCCAGGACCTCTGTCATGTCCTCCTCAGCAGGCTCCTGAAAACCAGGGGCCAAGTATCAAGCTTGCTGTGATGGCGATGGTGGTGGTAGCAGTGGTTATTATATCATAAGAAATATGGCTGACAGGACACCTCATACCTGACCAGAGAGCGAAGGAAAGAAGGAAGGAAGGAAGGAAGGAAGGGAGGAAGGAAAAGAGGGACGGAGGGAGGGAGAAAGAAAGAAGGGAGGAAGGAAAAGAGGGAGGGAGGAAGGGAGGAAGAAAGGAAGGAAGGAAGGAAGGAAGGAAAGAAAGGAAGAGGGTAGAAGAGGAGGGAGGCCTGCCCTCCAGCCGCCAGCTCTCTTTGCAGTCCGTTAGGATCGCTCTGCCCTTCTCCCCCAAGGCCCCCCTTACTCTAGGCTTAGCTGAACCCCCTACTCCGTAGGTGACAACACCTTCCAAGAAGCCACTGCCCATAGGCAGGTGTTGCTGCAGACTCTGCTGGCCAATCACCCTCTAGTTTCCTCTGAGCCACCAGTGCCCTATTTTCTACTTGGCAGACCCCAGGGCCAGGAGGGCGGTGAAGGCAACTGTCCTTGGGAATTCTGCTTGGAGAGGGACAGCAGCAGGGGGTGAGAGCAGCTTTGATCTGGTGGGGAGGGGCTTCAGACACTGTGTGTTGCTCATGCATGTCATCTCAGAAGGCAAGAGGACAGCTGGATTACCCTTGAGGGCCTGTTCCCTTACTCAGAGGCCTCCATCCACTTGACCAGGAAAGATTTTCCCCTCTTGATTATAAAAACAGTAAATACCTCTTATTCCTAAAAATGTTGACCACTCAGGAAAGCACAAGCCAGCAGAAAAATACTATCCCCCAATCCAGCTATCTGGTGGCACCAGGGTTAAGACAGAAGCCTATTTCCTTCTAGAATATTCTGTGCACATGTATTTGTAATTCCTGGGAGCATTTCCTCCTGGTGTCTTCTGGGGAGGGACACTGAGAGGTCTTACTACACCTAGATGGTTTCTCCCTGGGTGCGGCTCTCATAAGGGGCCTGCTCCAGTTCCCCAACTTGGGAGAAGATTGAAGAGATTTTCTGGGAACTTGAACAAAACCCGGGGAGCCTCCAGATCCTGGGGGTCGGAGTCCGGTTTGACGGGGCTGGGAAGATGAGGTAGGCATTGCCCGGTGCACTGTGGAATCTCACAAGGCTCCTATGGGGATTTGCTTGCTGCAGTGGATTTCTAACTGGTAGTCAACTTCTTGCGCCCAGCTGAGTTGAACTAGCGTGGTGCTGGGTGCAGGAGGCCCACCTGCAGATTGTTGTCAGCAGCATAAAGGCAGAGCGGGAGAAGCGGCCGGAACACTGTTAGGGACAATGCTTGGAGAAGCTGTTGGGAGCTGCTCTTGGGCCGTTCTGCTGGAGGACCCTGTCACGCTGGCTTTCCTGATGAACTTTGGAGGAGCTCTGGTCCTCATCCTGAGCATCGCTTCCTGGCTCTGGAGGGAAGATGGTGCACTCAGCCTCATGGAGAAGCTTGTCACACTGGCTTTCCTGATGGGAACTCAATTTTCCTCATCACTGGAGGAGCTCGGGACCTCGCTGTTGCTGAGGGTGGCCATGGTACTTTTGGGGGAGCTCTGGTGTCAACCTTGAGCATTGTTTCCTGGCTCCAGTTGTGATCCCTCAGCCCGCTGGCACAGATCCTTCATCCTATTGGCACAGACTTCCTAGCTTCTGCCACTCAACTTTGAGCCTTTCCAGCACAGATCCATGAAGCTGACCTGCATGAGACTTTGTTGTGGGCCCTGGGCCTCCGGTTGGACTTGTAGGAGGCACTGTGAGGAGCTCTGTAGGTTTTCAGCTGGACTCATGCAGGGTATCAGGATGCAGGCTCTTAGCTGGAGTCTTTAGGATTTAGTGTGTGGACAGAGCTCCTGCACTTCATGTATACGATTTTTGGGTGATTCCTTATAAAATAATACCGCGCAGTGTGTCCTGTATTATATTGTTCCCCTGCAAAGCCCCAAACCATGACACTTGCCTTTCTATCTTCCCACAACTCCTCTGACTAGGTGACTCTTTCTCTTCGGAAACCCAGCTCCCTACTTCTGGGAACAACCTTGCTTTGTAAAATTAGCAATAGACTCTGCGCTCACATTTCCCAGGCTGCAGCTCTGGCTGGCCACCACAGCCAGCTGCTATGAAGAGGAAGGCACAAAGCCTTAAGGGCCCTCCCCTTAAACTGTAGCACATCACCCCAAAATGGATGGAAAATTAGACCACTCTCTCTACTCAAAGACTAACTTTTTCCAGGAAAAAAAAAATCCAAATAATATTTGGCCCACATAAAAATTACCATGTGTCGTGAAAGTACACTGATCATTGTTTCCTGTGAGCACATGCTGAGATCAGAGCGCAGAACGTTGGTGGCCTCTCTGTCCCAAGCTTAGACAGGTTGCCCTGCACTACCTCACCAGCAAACCACCTGGCACACAAGTCACCCAGAGCCTTTAATGGATGAAGGGAAATGGTCGAGGGAGGCGGGGCGGAGGCCGCTGGACCACGCTTACTCCTCACACCTTGGAAATCGTTCAGTTCTGTAGCTTTTTCTAATACCACTCGGCATTCCCCCAACTTTTTCAAAACTTCCCCAGACTCTAGATTTTCTGAAAGCGCCACAATAAATGAAGGGCTATGACTCCACTGCAGAGAATAGCCATGGTTCCTGGAACTTTTTAGGACAGGAAGTCCTAAGGACTGAAGGAGCCAATATTACTCTGACTAAATGTTATGGCTTGTGTGTAGCTCTCCCTGCAAAGCCTCTTGTAAATCATGGGGCTGTCAAGCACAGGCAGCATATCTCAAGGTCTTGCTATGTAATTCAGGCTGCTTTAAATTATGAAACCTCCAGGAACTGTGAGCTAAATAAACCTTTCCTGCATTAAGCTTGTGTGTCCAGTATTTGTCCCAGCAATGACAGAACAGTAACTAAGACACTAAAGTAAATCCTTAAGGGTCCCAAAGCCAGCTCAGTGACAGCTGGGGACTTTCCAGAGCCATCACTCCTGGTGCCTGATTGGAAACAACTCTCTCAATTACCAGAACTGGGTGGAGAAGGCTGAGGTATGCTAGGCTGGAACGGTGTAAGTGGAGTCTAGAAGCACATTCTAGAAAGAGCTGGGGCTGAAGTATAAAATCAGATGCAAAAGTATCTGGATTACAACTAGCACAGTTGTGAGTCCCTCCCAGGCAGCAGAACTGGAGACATCAAGGTGGTGCACTTGAGGGCGGACAGACCAGGGACCAATTCCAGACTTTGAACTCTGACCTTCTCTGGTGCTGGGTAATGCCTCAGTCAGCCCTGGGCACAGTTCAACAAAGGCAGATGCCCAGGACTTAATGCAAATGATTCAAGAATCAGGTTGTACTCTGAGCTTTTAAAAATTTCTATTTGTTCTCCATAGGCCAAGAGCCATTTCTGGCGTTTGGAGACCAAGATGCTCGTGGAGCCGGGCGGGCCCTCTGACTTGTGCTGGGTCCCCGCCTCTCCTGCTGGAGGGTAGGAATCTGCACTCCTTCATCACGATGTGGCAGTAAACACTGGCATAGCGACAGTGTGGCAGGCCAGCTCGCGGCGCGCAGGCACTTTGGTTTGCTTTTCTTTGTTTTATGAATCCTGCACTTTGGTTTGCTTTTTCTTTGTTTTATGAATCCTGTCTTCAGGGCTCGTCAGGGTGATCTGGTTAAAATAGGGTAGAAGTTTGGGATGGAGAGCCGCGCTGCTGCCTGCCTTGTTTCCAGAGCACCTGGCAGCTATCTGCAGGCAGGGATAGGAAGCCATGAAGAAACCTCCACCTCCCAGGGGGCGCAGCTCGCAGGCTGAGGCTTGGGAGTGGGCAGGAAGCTCAGGGGGAACCGGAAGCAGCCCCGCGTGACGTCACAGGCAGAGCCCAGTGGCCGGGCCTGCGCTAGTCCTCTTGCTGCTGATTTGCCCACCCAGCGTCATTAAAAATCCTTCTCGTGGCCACGCACGGTCGAACACCAGTCTGCTCCTGGCCTCTGCTTTCCAGGGACAGATGGCTCCGAACCCAAACCAGGGATGGGCGGGACTTGACAAGGACAGGAGCTGGCTTGGGGACCAGTCACTTTGGAGCTGTCTGCGGTGCTCAGTGGATTGTGTCAACTTGCGAAATCCGGAAGCTTAAGAAAATCGGCTGAGCAATCCTCCACCCTAGGGCGGTTGGTCACCTGTAGGATATGAAAGGGGTAGGACAGACCGAGGGCTTCCACTCTTGCGAGGAGCATTTTTATGGAGTTCGTCTCCTGGCTTCTAGAGCAGACCCTTCAGCTCTGCCTGGACCCTTCAGCCTTCTGGTGTAGACCCCTCAGCCTTCCGTCCCAGACCCAGCGGCCTCCTGAGGCGGACCTGACTGAAAGACCTCGGGCTGAACCCTTCAGTCTCCGGCATGCACACGACCTCGGCCCGCTTCCTCATCTGACTCTGTGGCTGACCCTCGTAAGCTGGTCTCATGATTTCTTATATATTTGTACTTTCCCTCCCCTTCCCCAGTATCGGGTATCAAACTCAGGACCTTGCGCAAGCCAGCCAGGCTCTTGTGCTGCTGAGCTCTCTCCTCGGCCCCATTCGTACATCTTGTATTATGTCTGTTTCTCTAGTAAAAGCCTCACTTTTACAGCTCGCATCCCACTTCCTCGTGTGCTCCAAAAAGATTCGGGACATTGGGGCCGGCGGGATGGCTCAGTGGTCTGAAGCGCCTGCTTGGGAAAGCTTGGGTGGCTTCAGGGACCGTGGTTCGATCCCCGGCACCACATGCTGCGCCAGCCCTGCCCTCGGGGTGGGCTGAGCCGGCCATAAAAATGAGTGAATAAACAAATAAAGGTTCTGAAACAAGAAAAAAATATATATTTAAAAAAAAAAAAAAAAAAAGATTCGGGGCACACCCAAGGTCAGGCCGATGTCACCACCTTGGCTCTCTCTGTTGGACCATGGCCAGCAAGCCAGGAAAGGCTGGGTTTGAGGGGAGAAGTGGGTCATGTTCAGCACAGGGCCTGTACTTGCTTGCTTTTCTTTCTTTCTTTCTTTCTTTTTCAGTATGGCGTTTGAACTCAGGACCTTGTGCTTGGTAGGCAAGTGCTTATTCTACTGAGCTATCTCCCTGCCCCGTCCTATGCTTTCTTTTTTTTTTTTTTTTTTTTAGCTGTGTCATGTCTCTCCATTTTTATTTCTTCTTTTGAGTTCTTACACTAGGGAGACTATACGATATTTACACGTGTAGGCCTGGTTTATTTCACTTACGAGTATATGTTCAAGATCCATCCACTTATATATGAAGTCTTCTAGTTTATTATTCTTTATAACTGAGTAATATTCCATTGTATAAAAATGCCACATTTTTTCAATCATTCTTCAGATGATGGGCATTTTGGTTGTTTCTAAGATTTGGCTATCACAAATTGTGCTGCTATGAACATAGGTGCACAGATATGATATGATGTTATCAGTTCTGGGAAAATCCCCAGTAGGGGGATAGCTGGATTGAATGGGATTTCCAGTGCTAGTTTTTTAGGGAGTCTCCACACTGCTTTCCATAATGGTTGCATCAGTCTGCATTCCCACCTGCAGTGGAGAAGTGTTCCTTTTTCCCCACAGCCTCTCCAACATTTGATATTGGTTGATTTCTTCGTGATAGCTATTCTTTCTGGGGTGAGATGGTATCTAAGTGTTGCTTTAATTTGTGTATTATGAATGGCTAGTGATGTGGGGCATTTCTTCATGTATTTATAGGCTTATTGAATTTTTTCTGAGAAATGTGTGTTCATCTCAGATGCCCATTTCTGGATTGGGTCTCTGCATTCTAGTAATTCATTTAGGGTGGGCTCTGCCAATTTAGGGCAGTTACTGCATGTCTCTGAGCGCCAGTTTCTTCATCTTAAAAATGGGAGCAGAAATCAAGACCAAATGAGACCATGTATTTAACACACTTTCCAAAATAGGCCAGGATTCGAGACCAGCCTGGGCTACCAAAGTGAGCTCAAGGCCAACCTGAACTGCATAGCAAGACCCTGTCTCAAAAGGACCAAAAAAAAAGGCCAGGAATGTAGCTCAGTGGCACAGGGCCTGCCTGGCAAGCATGAGGACCTGAGTACCAAAAATAAAATAGGCCACTAAAAATGAGGATATTTAAGCTCTCTTTCATAACACTCAAATGACATCATTTTCTTATCTTTTATTTATTTGGTACAGAGTCTCTCTATGCAGCTCCGACTCGTAGTGATCCTCCTATCTCAGCCTTCCCAGTGCTGGGATTACAGGAGGACACCACCATGTCCGGTTTTGGGGCCAGCACAGCATGCGGTACTGGGGATCAAACCCTGGTCCTTGCACTTGCCAGATAGGTACTTAGACCACTGAGCTATCTTCCCAGTCCCACCCTCATTTTCTTAAGAGATCTTGTTATTTTTGTAGGTTGCGATGCAGAGCTCTAGGAGGGGGGGTGGGGAGGAAGAGAGAGAGAGAGAGATTTCTTTTTTTACTTGATGAAAATAGTCTGAAAAATAAATTTGGTCAAAATCCTGGCACTAGAGGAATCCAGCCTTCAGCTACCATAAAATGCTACTGGGCATTCAATTAAGGGGTAGCTTAAGTCCTGAAGTGCTCCCTGGTAAACCAAACCTTTGTTGTCAACCAATGAAATGTGGCAGAGGCGACAGTGGCCAGTTGTGTGCTTAAGACTCAAGATGGTCTAGAAACTAGAGCTGTACGTTTGGGCCCCTGAGCCATTCACAGGAAGCCAAGACTCTGCAGGAGACACCATGGAAGCCAGGGCAGGAGGGACAGGAGAGTGTAGCAGAAGGGGGAGGGAGGCCCAGGTGCCCCATGTCCCCACCGAGCCAGCCTTCCTGCACCCTCTGCAGCTCTAGCCATGGTAGTGGCCTAGCCTGGACACCTCAGCCCATCCCTGCCCCAGGTGACTGTGGTCCCAGCTCACCTGGGCAGCAAGATCAGTCCAGCAGACTCCAGTGGACCTGGGTACTCTTGAGAGAGGATACAGCTGTATCCAACCCTTGGGAGGCCCAGGTGGAGGATGGATTGAGCCTGAAGTTTGAGGCCATCCTGGACAACATGGTGGGACCGGGAGTCAAACCCAAAATTTCTGTCTTCAGCCGTTCTCTTTTGGCACTGTGCGTGTGTCACAGCCTGTGAATGCTGGAAACAGCCACCTTTGAGCTGTCACATGGATGAAATCATGACTCCCTAGAAAAGCACAGGAGCTTAGGGTGGGGACTTAGTGTGTGCAGGAAGATTGCGCCTAGGCAGGTGGATTGGTCAGGGTTTTACTTAGAGGAACAGAACAGATATAAGGAATAGATATTAGCGCAAAATATACAATCTATAAGGAATTATAAGACTGGCTTACAATAGCCACAGAGTCAGATGAGGAAGTATGCAGAGGGTGTCTGCACGCTCCAGACTGAAGAATTCAATCCTGAGGTCTGGACTTCACTGTAGCACTCCGTGTAAGTCTCTATCCACGGCTGATGGGTCTGCGATGGAAGGTGAAGACTGAAGCTTCTCCGAGGAAGTGAAGTCTTGACTCCTTCCTCAGCCCTTTAAAAAGTCTCTTTGTGCTCAGTCATTCTGAGGTGGGCCCATTGTGCCCTAGGGTGGAACCAATTATACCCCAGGATAGGCCCTTATCCGCTCTAGGGAGAAGCTAATCATATCCTAGGCTGGCCCTGGTCCCGCTCCAGGGAGGAACCAATTGTACCCCAGGGCAGGGTTCTCACCAACAGGGAACCGGGCCACTGAGTCATCCAGCCAAGTTGACACAATGTATTAACCACTAACGCAGGGAAGATCCTGGACACTTCTGAGCACCTGCACTGAGCGCTCAGAGGGGCACAAAGGGGCTATTTGCTGACCGTATCCCTTGGAAGGGATGCTTCCAAGTTCCATAGTAACTGGGTACAAAAATAAGAGGACTCCCAAGGAAGAGCTCAAAGGTCGGGTCCCAGAGTGGCAGCACAGACCCCTCTCTGCTGAGCTCTGCATAGGTTGGGTGGACCCATTGCCCATGTCCTCCTGTGCCTCCTCCAAGGACAGAAGGCGAAGGCTGGCCCTGGTGGGAAGTGAGATGCAGACCAGAAAGGCAGGAGCAGCAGCGGAAGTCAAAGCTAACTGGCTGGTAATTTGCAGGTTAATGGCTCACGACAGGGTGGATGCGAGGCCTGAGGCCAGATGGCTGGGAGTGCCTGCTTCCCGGTTTCCTCCCGGGTGTTTGGAGGAGAGGGGCTAAGAAAGTGAGCCCGGGCTGGGAGATGAGGGCGGGGGAGTGAGCGACTCCGCTGCCCCCTAGAGCAGCGGTTCTCAAACTGTGGGTGGAGACCCTGTCAGGGGTCGAGTGACCAAAACACAAGGGTCGCCTAAAGCCATTCCGAGTCATAACTGTAACAAAATTACAGTTTTGAAGTAGCCACCAAAATTTTTGGTTTGGGGTCACCGAAACATGAGGAACTGTATTGCGGGGTTGCGGCATTAGAAAGGTTGAGAACCACTGCCCTAGAGGAACGTGGCTGCAGCTGCAGGTCGGAGGAGGTGGTGCAGAGGAAGGCGGTGGGAAAATCTCCCCATCTTAGAGCGGAGCCTTAGTTCGTGTTGCCACCCTGCACTCCCCGTTTACAACCTCAGCCGACACTGCTGCCCTATGCGGTGGCTGAGTCAGCGACCTGTTTCACTGTAAGGAAGGGGACAACGGGTCACAGAGGGCCAAGTGTCACAGACAAGTACTGTGTCTGCAGAGGACTGCTGAGTGGTGGCTGCCTGCCAGGGGCTGTTCTAGGGCAAGAAGGTCACCCAGTTTCACCTTTGGCACTGTGCTGATCGCTCAGGATGTCTGTGTCCTGGTCATAGGACAGCTCGGATGGCCAGGGGTCTCCCACAGGGCAGGTGGTAGCAGACGGTCGCCAAGCCTCACATGTTCCCCTTCCCAGGTCCCCCTGCGGGTGCTCCTCAACACCATTGCCGGGGAACTGGACACAGGACCACAGGGGTGCGTTTGTGATTAGTTAACCTGGGCACTGCGCTCACCTGGGGTCGCCTGGCCCAGGTGAGGGCTGTGTTTGCAAGAGAGGAGGGGCTGTGGATGACAGGCGGGCAGTGGTCAGGCACTGCTGGGGCTGTCAGGCCAATAGGAGGCGACTGAAATCTGGCATTAGGAGAGCACGCGCACGCACGCAGTCGCGCACACATGCACGCGCACGCATGCCAGACATGTGCGCCCAGGAGGAAGGGAAAGGGCTTTGGTGGGGACTGGCATCAAGTAAAGGTGCAAGTTCCAGGCAGCTGCTGCAATGCGCGTGCACGAGCGTGCACACACACACATCCCGACTTCCTGCCCACTCAACTTCCAGAGAACACACAGGCCCACCCCAGCCACGAGACACTCTAAGTGGCTTCTTATGTCTTCAAGTTAAGGTCAGAGCTCCCCAACCCGGTCCTTAGGCCATCGCCACGCTTGCACTCTCGGCCCTCTCCCCTGGCCTGGACCCAGGCATCCAGAAAGAGACCGAGCCCACCCTGCGCATGCATGTTTCTGACCTCAGCACTGCAGGGCCTGGAGCAGGAGCCTCGCATTCCATTTCCCAGCAGGGAACCCTGACTGGATAACTACTCCCCGCCCCAGGGCCAGGCATGCCCCCTGGGTCTCTGTGCTTCTCCCTTACTGTGTGGATCTCGGGTCAGAGCACAGGCGGCAGGCGCCCACGCTGGTGGGGCGTGTGCAGGAGAGGGGCTCAGCAGCGCTGAAGAGGAGGGGGCTGAGGTGAGGGGTTTGCAGAGCAGACAGAGGCAGGGGCGGGGTGCAGCCCCACGAGGCAGGGATGGGGTTCAGGCGCTGTCTGAAGTCACCGCCTCACCGCCCAAGCTGAAATCCCCGGAGCATTTGCTTATTTTTCTCCTCTGCAGGAGAAATGCGGGCCAAAGAGCAGAGGGATGCAGGGCAGGCGAAGTGCGGCTTGGGTTTAATAAACAGGCAGGAGATTTCCGCAGCCATCAGGGGAGAAGAGCTCGCAGTTATCCTTGGAATTCACGCGCAGTGCAACTGAGCTGAAGGCTGTGAGCTGCTTGCTCCTCCTGCCACCTGGGCCCAGCACCTGTGGACAGGGACAGCTTAGAGAGGTAGCAAGGCCCTCCCTGCTCCGGTGGCCCTGCAGATCCTGGGATCAGCCTCTGCCAACCACACCCTGTCAGGAAGTCCAGGGAGAAGGCCAGTGAGTCCCTCTCCCCAGTGTGGTTCGATCCCACAGGGCTGAGGAAGGAGGTGGAGGCTCGGATGGAGTGAGGTGGGGATCCCCTGTGCCCTAAGTGCAGACATCTGGAAATTTCCCCAGTTCCCATTATCACAGAATTGTCACTGTCAAGGGTGGTGGTGACAGGCAGGAAGGGGCCTGGAGGAGGACAGGCTGTTGTCAAAGCAATGCTCCCCACATCCAGGGCCGGGTATTTTACATTCATTATCTAATCCAACTCGCTACCTCCACCATGCATACGCAGTCACACTCAGACACTGGAGCAGCCACACACACACCCTCAGAACTCAAGCTCACCATAACTTACTTCCAGGAGGAGGGAGGGAGCGCGACTTCCGGTTCCCATGCCCCTCCTCCGCTTCCCTTGGGTTCATTTTCTTAAAGAAGAGTGAAACGGTGAGGATGGTGATGGCGAGGGCTTACTGAAGCCAACTGCACACCGAGCCTACCTGACAGCGCCTGGTGCAGGTGTGCATCATTCCCTTCCTAACAGTGCCTTCAGTGGCATTGTCCCCACCTGACACATGAGGAAACAGCAGGGACTTCCATTCTTCTGCCCTTTGTTTTGTTTTTGGAGCCAAGGTCTCACTACATAGTTAAGGCTTTGAACTCACTAAAGCCCCGGCAGGCTGGAACTCAGAGCAATCCTCCTGCCTCAGCCTCTTGAGTGCTGGCATTCTGGGTGGGCCCAGCCACACCTCCCTCTTCCACATAGCACCTAGAAATGTAGGAATTCCCTCATGGGGAGCCAGGGCACCCACATCTCAGCCTCCAGGGACCTCAGAGATGGACTAGGGATCTTGAAGCTTTGCCTCCTCTCTCCTTCCTATGAGAGGAATTCTCAGGGCTGTGGCTGGGGGACACTGGAGTCCTGTCTGGGTGAGGAGCTGTTTGTGTCCCTGATGGGTGGCCAGGGCTGAGGAGTGGCAGGCAAGGTCCCCATGGCCACCTGTCTCTTTTTTTGTCCTGGCCCGACCCCAAGCAAGGCCCCTAGGGTTTCCACTGCACCGAGGAGGGCAGGGCGGCCCCTCCCCTGGCCTGGGCTAGCCATTTTTTCTCAGGGTCCACACAGCCTCCCTCCTCACAGAGGCCTGGGCTCCACATCACCTGCCCAGAGCTCAGCCCAGTGATTGGTGCAGCCGCTCTAGCTGTGGGTCCCAGAGAACGTCTTTGAATAATAAGTTGGCAACGTGACTCTTCTCGTTTGCTTTGCCTGTTTCTGATTCATTTGCTCATTCTAAGCCATCCGTCTCTTTTGAATTAGAGGAAAGAGGACAAGGAGCAGGAGGTGACAGGGGAAAGAGGCACGGTGAGTCCCACCTCTTCATTTCTCAAAGAGCAGCCCAGTCACCAGCTCCCTGTCTGGGGACTCTGGGGTGTGTGTGTGTGTGTGTGTGTGTGTGTGTGTGTGCTTTTTGCCAGTCAGATTTGCAAGTTCGCCCTGATCTTGGATTCTGGAATGACAAATCTGCTGTGCAGGCTCTGGAGAGGAAGGAGGGGCTTTTTTTTTTTTTTTTTTTTGAGGCCCCCAGATTGCACCTGCCTATTCTCCACCTGCCTCCGTGACACCAGTCCTGCCTCCCTGTCTGCCACAGGGGTGGGGGACATCCCAGCCCTGGAGAGGAGTGTCTGAGGAGGCAGACCAGGAAGGAGGTACCACAGTGATTACCAGGCACTGGGGAAACACAGAGGGAAGAGACGCCTGTCCTCCAAGAGCTCAGAACCAATAACTAGGTGTGCATATCTCTGAGCAACGCGTTCCTCAGTAGACACAGCTACGCACATGCGGCACTCTGGCGGGTAGACAGGAGGAGGCCTCACCGTCAGGTTGGAGAGGCCGGATCCGAAATCTCCACTGCAAGGAGGTGGGGAGGGTGGCCCTGTCAGACCCCAGCCGGGACGACTATAGAAGGTGCTCAGTCAGGCCAGGGCACCTGTCCAAGCAAAAGCCCACTGAAGGACCTGGCCCATGGACCAGTGGGGAAGGAGATGGGTTGCAGAAGCACCTGGGGCACTATGGGATTGGCTGGGGAGAAAAGGGGACCGATCACAAGGCAGCTGAATCAGGGGCCCTGGGGGTGACGACATGTGTGGCACACTGCCCAGTGCCTGGCCCGGCCCACTGCTGCTCCTGTCCCTGGGGACACCGAGATACTTCCTTCATTTTCCCATGGATAGTTTTAAGGGCCTTTTAGGGCTATGTACGGACAGGCTGAATCTGTATGTATAAACCTGTATCCAGCCGCAGTTGGGACTCTCCGCTCTCTGCTATCCTAAAACTCACTACTGAATTTCCTCTCTTCTTTTTTTCTCTGGAAGGCCAGGCTCATAATCTGGGATGGGTGAAGATAGCCCAGTCCCCCGCACAGGAGAGATCAGTCCGGTTGGGGCCACTCAGGGTGGCGGCTGGAAGCTTCAGTTGGAGTATTTGAGTGTTTTGCCCCTAGGATAGATTTCCTCATAAAATGAATGTCCTGCCTAAATTAATCTTATTTTTAAAGGGAGAGAGTCATCATTGTTGTAAAGATGGATCATAAAAAAAAGGGACCAATCCATTGGGATGGCTGGAATCTGGCACACCCAGCATCTTGAGGCGTCCAGACCCAGGCTTGCTCTGCACACACCTCTCTGCCTAGGACCTCCGCAGTTGCCCTGGACTGACTTTGGGGCTCACGGGGTCTTTCTATGAGTCCTTAGAACATTTAGGATGGCAGCTTCGCTTCCTGAAGAACGACACTGTGTCTGGGAGTGACCCCACCCTCAGGCCCACCCCTTTAAAATTAGGCATAAAAATCAGACATGTGAAACATTATACAGGTACCAGAAGTAGGTGAAAGGCTAGGTGCAAATTTAATGATCCCGTTTCAAAGGCTCTCCAGAGCATTCCACCATTTCTTTCTCTCTCTCTTCTTTTTATTATTTTTTTTTTTCTGTATGTATTAAATATAAGGCCTAGAGGATCTCACTACACAGATCCAGAATCATAGCGATCTTCCTGTTTTTCAGCCTCCCAAGTGCTGGAATTACAGGTGGGGCCACCACTCCCAGTTGCAATCGCCATGGCGGGGGGGGGGGGGGGGGGGGGCACCAACACGGCAGAGCTGGGATCAAACCAGACCCTGTGTCTGCCTAAGCAGGCGCTTTAATCCGCTGAGCTATCTGGCCAGCCCTCCACCATGACTTCTTGATGTGTCTTCTAACCCTCCTCTGTGTTATCTTTAGTTACCTTTCTCATTGTTGGGACAAAATACTGAACACCCAAAGTTAAAGGAAGACAGGTTTACCCAGCTCACAGACTGTAGAGTTTCAGTCCATAATCGGCTGCCTTCGAGGTAGGGTGGAGGCCAAAGGGCATTGCAGCAGAGAAGCAGCTCACGGTGGACAGAAGGTGCAATTCAACCAGGGACAGGACGAACCTCTTTCTGTCCCTTCTATTTGTACGGTCTCCATGGGAGGGGCCGCACTCACGCCCTTAATCCTAGCACCCTCGATCCTAGCACCACATGGTGAATCGGTCCCAGGGTCACATGCTCTAGATCCAGGTACCTCTGACGAAGCCCCACCTGTGACGGCATGAGGCTTTGGGAGGACACCCAGATGCAGGCTTCTCTGTCATCCCTACATGAGGCCCATTTATAGCTCTCTGTTATGTGAATAAGGTGATGTCAAATAGGCCTTTTCAAAATCATGTTCGTTGCTTTCTCTGGGTGCAATATTTGAATTGGGGTTCCTTTAAAAATAAGCATAAGATGGGCCTGGCAGGATGGCTCAGTGGTCTAAAGCGCCTGCTTGGGAAAGCTTAGGTGGCTGCAGGGACCAAGGCTCAATATCCGGCACCACATGCTGTGCCAGCCCTGCCCTCAGGGCAGGCTGAGCCAGTCATAAAAATAAAAATAAATAAACAAACAAAAGTTCTGAAACAAGAAAAAAAAAAAAAAAAAAAGAAAGAAATAAGCATAAGAGACTACACTTGTGTCATAAAGCCCTCCAACTTTCTGGAGGTTAAAAAGTAAAACAAAAGTCCCTTTCCCTCCTCTCCCTTCAGCCCCATTTCTCAGAGCAAACAAATAATAACATGAATGTATATTTGTCTCTGCTAGCAATGCAAGAATCCTGACACATACATCTTTGATCTGTTCATTTTGCTGATGAAAATGTGAGTGCTCAGAGAGGCCAAGTGGCAGGGTAGGTCACCCAGCAGACTGGGGCGGGGCGGAAGTGCAGCCCCAGCACTCCGGCTTAGCGGGGGATCCCTACCTTGGAAGGTGTTTGCCCAGAGCCAGTTCCTACAGGTGCCTCTGGGCCCTTGCCTTGCTAACACAGTGCATGTCACCATCCCCTCCCACCCACCAACACCCTGGGCTGTTGTGTGTCAGAAGATCACATGTGTTGAGCCAGCCAGACCTGGGCTGGCCTAATTCCAGGTTTCACCAATGCTCGCGGTCTATGCTCCTACAGTCAACAGGCCGGTTTGTGTTTGTCCTGATCTGTCAGTGACCAATGACCATGAAATGCACAGAGGAGCCTTTCTAAGCCCCTGCCATCTGTGGGCACCTAGTCACATTGTTCTTCTCTGCTGCCCAATATTTGGACCACCAGCCTGCAAGCTTGGGATACTCCCAAAGTGATGGAGGGGGACAGGAGCATACACAGATGAGGAGCCCATGTCTGCCATTCGCTGACCCCCCATATATCAGTCAGTGCTTACCAGAGAAACAGATTTAATGAAGATACACAACAGTATAAAAACTTATTTATTTAGTCTTTTTGAGACAGAGTCTCCCTATGTAGCTCAAGTTGACCTTGAGCTCACTTTGTACCTAGGCTGACCTCGAACCCACAACAATCCTCCTGCCTCAGCCTCCTGAGTGCTGGGAGCGTAGGTGTGTGCCGCCAAAGAAGCAGAAGTGAGCCTTCCTTCTTCCTTTCTCTTCAGGCCAAAAGCCACCGTAGGGTGGGTCTTGTCTTCTGTTGATCCCCTCAGACGCGCCTAGAAGTGTGCCCAGCCAGCTCGGCTGGGCGTTCCTTATTCCCGCTGACACAGTCAGTTAACTCTCAAATAAGACTTCGTCTGTCCGAGCCCAATGTATCTACAGCGTGGCCAGCATCCCACCCGCAGGCACGCCCAGGACACACCCAGTGCGCTGACATATGTATCCTGTCCTGCCACCTGTGCTCTGGGACAGAACCCCGACCTGCACAGGGACGCTGCAACTCGACCTGGGAAATGTAGTCTTCTAACCGTTCACCGAGCCCCGCTACGCCCCCAAACCCGCTGCGGGTGGAGTCTGCGCGCCCGCAAAGAGGATCCCTGGTTCTGCAGCGCCCTCTTGCGGTCCACCGACGTCATGTGCCGAGAAGCGGGACACAGCGCTGGAATCTGGATTCAAACTTCCAGGCAGAGGAGAGTGGGGATTCCAGCCTCTTCTGCTCAGGTTATTTTTTGGTAGCGGAGATCAAACTCAGGACCTTTGTGCTTGCTAGGCAGGCACTTATACCACTGAGCTATCTCTGCACACTAATGGCATTTTAATTGGGATAAAGAAAAAAGTAGAGAGAGAAAGAGACAGAGACAGAGCAAGACAGAGACAGAGAGAGAGACCGATTTTGCAGGTTTATGTCTGATAATCTGAACTAACTTAAAGACAATAATATGCAATGTAACAACTATTTTTGAAAAAAAGAAAATGCTAAGCAAGACACTCAGTCAAATCAATAGTAAGGAGAAGAATTCATACTTTAGGAAGTGAAATCAATAGAATTTAAACCTGTGTAGAATCCTCAAAGAAAGAAAGAAAAATGCACATTAAAAAAAAGCTTAAAAAATAAAAATGGCCAGAAGTTAAGCGAAATATATCAACCATGAAAAAACAAATATTGCATGATTTCACTCATATGTGGTAGCTACTGTGATCAGAATTATGGAAGAAATAGAGCAGGGGCGGAAAATATGGCAGGGTGGTTACTGGTTACCACGCAGAGAGCTCCATTCAGGCAAGACGGGTTCTGGAGACAGACAGGAGTGACAGCGCCACAAGAGTGGGAGCAAGCTAATGCCACAGAGCTGTGCGTGTTCAAGTGCTCAGGACAGTGACTCATGGTTTTCATATATTAACACTCATGTGTGCACATGGGTGCACCCACAAAGCACACAACACACAAACTGGAAAAAAGTTGGGACAGAAATGAAACCAACCTGTCTTAGTTACTTTTCTCTCATTGCTGGGACAAATACCCAACACCCAAAATGAAGGAAGGAAAGGTTTATTAGCTCACAGTTACTGGAGGTTTCAGTCCATACTCAGCTGGCCCAAGGCTGAGTGGAACAGGGCAGAGGGCATCCAGTTCATGGAGGTGGACCAGCAACAATGGCAGCAGAGGCAATGGAATAACCAAGGGAGCAGAGAGCAACAGCTCTACTCTGTCTCTCTGTCTCTCTTTTTAAATTATATCAGGCTCTCTGCCTCAGCCTATCCGCCTCAGGCCACATCCATAGTCTCAGCGGTACTCAGACCATAATCCCAACAATAGTACAATATGTAATCCCAGTGGATCGTGGATCAAGTCTCAAACTCTAGAAGTCCCTGCCCACGATTGCATGAGGCTTTGCGGGGCCAACTAGACATAAACCATAACAAAACCCTAGTTTGTATAAAGAAAACCCAATTAGAACTAGCTCAGTGGTCTAAGCCCACGGGTTCTATCCCCAGAACCCCTACAAGTGCTACACTGACCCTTTAATCCCAGCACTGGGGAGGTGGAGACAGGAGGATCACTGTGAGTCTGAATTGCATAGGGAAACCCTGTATCAAATACATAAATTCGAAAACAAAGAAAACAGCAAAACCCAATTAGAAAACATCAAGAAAAGTATGGTTATTAAAATTTCAAAGGAATTCAGTAATCAGGATCATCTAACATTAATGAATGAACTCAATACACAGTATAGTCTTAGATTAGATGTAGTTGAAGAGGGAACAAAGGGTCCCTAAGATACTGCTGAACAATTTATGTGGAATAATTTTGTAACCTTTTCCCACTTACCAACATATATTGAGCACGTGTCACTAGTATTAAATATATGTTTCAAAATGTGGTTAAGTCATTAACTATTCAGCTTTCTTTTCCTCATTCCACTACCTCATAAACAAGTTCGTGAGGAATCTCTTGGTGAAATTCTCCTGGCGACCGTCCACAGTTTCTGTACAATGGACTTTCCAGTGGCGAGTCACTGTGCCTGCCAGTTTTTTGATGTAGCTAATTATATACAAATTTCAAAATCTTGAATCAATTTTCATTCCCACCCGTGTTTCCAGAGAAGGGCTATTGACCAAATACTTGGCAATACCAGGGATTACCTTTTAAAATGTTTGCCCATTAGGAAAAAAACAAAAGTGAATTTGCTGACTTCAGCACTACTATTGAAAAAATAGAGTATTTCCATGGAAGGAGAAATTGTGAAATTTTCTTTTCCTCAATTCTTGGTGAAAATAAGACATGTTTTAATTGCAGAAGAGAAAAGGAATTTTCTTTTTAAGGTAGCCAAGGTTCCAATTAGTTTTCTTTGGTAATAAAGTATACTCCCCCCCCCCCCAGCTAGGGTGTGTTTTCACTCTGTCCATGCTTGGGCCTAATTTCGGTCCTGAGCCTGAGGCCCACAGGTGTCCCCTCCTGCCTGGCAGCAGCGAGGCTCTGAAGCTCTGCCACAGCCACTTTTGTCTTGCAGTGGGAGAGGCAGGCGACCAGCAGAAAAGAGAACAAATGGTGGCCCTGAGGCTCCCGCTGGGGTGCCCCATGGCCGTCTCCTCCAAGCCTACCTCTTCCTAGAGACTTTTCCTGCACCCCTGCAATCCCTGCCCACAAACGATGCGTTGAAGCTTTACAAGGTCACCAGACCTGGATTGTTCTCTGTCCTTCTGCACTCACTTCTGGCTTCCGCCGCTAGTCGTCCCCAGCCACCTCGTGGAGCTTAGAATCCTAGTTCTTCCTTTCTCTTACTGTTCCCATAGAAGCCGGTACAACCTACCTGCATCCAGTGAGCAGCGAGTTCTAGAGGGGCCCGCCCCTTTGCAGGGACTTTGTGCGTGTGTGCGTGCGTGCGTGCGTGCGTGCGTTCATGCATGTGCGATCCAACTCAGGACCTTGATCTTGCCAGGAAGTCGCTCACGCCACTGAGCTATCTCCCCTGTTCCACCATGGACTATTTTTGAGCACAAAAGCAGGAAGGCTACTGGACACAGGGTCTGGGTGGACAGCGTCTGGTGGCAAGTCCCCAAAGGAATTCCTCAGGGGCCATCCTGCAGATCAAGGGAGCCCCACCCAGAGGGGTCAGAGCCCTTGAATGTTGAAGTAGTTTCCCATTCACTGGGGGATCTCTGTGACACAAGCAGGGAAACTGAGGCATGTGGCAGGCTTGTGGTTGTTCTGGCCTTAGACTCTCCTCCCAGGGCCCTTTTCCCAGTACTTCCCTGAGGTAGAATTTTCTGCTAAAGAAGCAGCGATCTCTTGTTCAGCTGCCCCCAACCGGCAGCCAAAGTGAGAAAGAAAACTAGTGTAAGGCAAAGGAAAATGCTTGTGAGCTGGTCCTGGGCTCCCGTGCTGGGCTGGGGGTGGGGACGTGGTGCCGGTGACCCTAGATGACTTCCGAGGTCACCTAGGCACTCCTGTCCCCATCGCATGCATCAACGCCCCTCAGCCTTTTTTTTTTTTTTTTTTTTTGTTCACTTCTCACTTTTCTTCACCCTGAAAAGGCACAGCTAAAACCCACCCCTGCTGAGGGCCAGGAGCCTCCCCTCCTCAGCCACCCGGATGCCCCTGGCATCCTTAGAAGAATCTCACTGCTCCAGCCATTAGGAGCCCATGCGGTGAGGGGAGAGGTGCGGCAGGCGCCGCCAACACACATCTTGGGGACAGGTTCCAGTAAGAGATACAGTGGGGATGGGTGGAGAAGTTGCAGCAGGGGCTGGGGTACAGAACGAAACCCCACTTCCTCCTCCTGCCCCTTCCTGCACTCCTGCCTTGGGAACTGAACAGTCTAGAGGCCTTCGAAAGTTAGGTCTGGGCTTAGAGGTTTCTTACAATGGTGACTTCCAGGCGCTTAACACGTTCAATCATGTGGTAAATTTCAGTTGACCTCTCGGGTAGTTTTGATTTCTAGAGGAGGAAACTGAAGCCGGTGGCCTGAACATAGCTTCCCTGAGGTACCCCAGGGTGTGGCGGAGCCAAAGGCCCAATGCTGGGCTCTCTCCATTGCTCCCAGCTGAGGAAGTCACTGGAGACTAGGGACCTCAGAACCAGAAGGAGGGACAGGCAGGGTGGAGAGCCTTTGGCTTCTGTAGGGAACAATCTTGGGCTGACCCAGGCCTCTGTAAGTGTCTGTCTCCCTCAGCTTCCTAAGAGCTGGCTCTTGAATCAAGGACAGTAGCTACAAATCCAGGCATTTTGGTGAAAGAAATAAGTTTTTTTTTTTTTTTTTTGATGTATTTGGTACAGGGTCTCACTTTGCAGCTCAGACTCGTAGTGATCCTCCTGTTGCCAGCCTCCCCAGTGCTGGGATTACAGGTGTGTGCCACCACACCTGGACCAGTGGCCAGTGGCCAACTGGCTCAGAGCATCCAGGGGTGAGGTGGGCACAGCATGTGCTTCTGGGAATCAAACCCCACTCCCTGCTGTTGTCTAAGCAGGCACTTAGTCCACTGAACTATCTCATCGGCTCTCCCTTTTGTTTTTAAAGAGGTGTCAAGAGCCATCAGGACTTGAGAGTCCCAGGGGAAGGCCAGAGCCTGAAGAGTATCCGTCCCTGGTTTCCACTGTGAGCACTGGCCCAAGATTATTCCTGAAGCAGATTTAGCGTGCCTTTTCCACCTTTCCAGATCTTGTCCTTCTTTCCTTTCCTCTTCCTCCTCCCCTGCCCATCCTTTCCACTCATCCACATACTCTGCTCTCACAGGGAACACGTAGTGGCACAGCACTTGGTAACCCAGAGCACAGTCCCTTCTTACGGGCGCCATCTTGGATGAGCAAGTCTGAGCCAGCCGGAAGGGGGACATCACATCGCCCTGCTCTTCGAATCCTAGAGATACGTTGCAGCTCGATGGAGTCTCTGGACAGAGGCAGGCCCTTGGTTTTTGCTGTAAGTTTTTGGTAGTACTCCTCTTCTCTTTGCCTGGTGAACTCCTACTCAGCCCACAGGGGCCACCACAAATGTTCACTTCTCCAGCCCGTTCCTCCCAGGAGAGCTAAGCTAGTTCTCTCCCCTAGTTCTCATGGCATTGAATCTTATTCCATCAGGACACACTCGAATTGGAAAGAGAAAGTTCACAATCATTAACTCACCAGGAATGAGCGAAAGCTACTTGGCCCCCAGTCCTTATTGAGGATCCTGATTTTCTTTCTAGTATTAATTATGGGAGGAGCAATAAACAGCTCCTGTTTCTGGGCTGGAGAGGGTCACTGAGGCAGTTGGGATGTTGGCCTGGCCCCAGGACAACCTCCAAGCAGGACTGGGTGTGGAGAGACCAGTGCGGGCAGTTAAGCCAGAGTACTCTAGAGGGGATCTGACCAAATTCGGTGCATCCGGGTAAGAGGATGAAGATACTGGTAGGTCAAGGCCATCTGTGCTTAGTGGTTACACAGGCGCAGCTCGGAGGACTGAACTCAGTGTCTCCCAGAAGGCCCACTACAGCGAGCCGTCCCCACAGCAGTACTGCATGGTGGGCAACTTCTGGCGCGCAGATGCTGCAGGTGGGTGCTGGGAAAGCGGGGCCTGCATCCTGTGATCGCCAGAGGCAATGGCTGCTATGGCAACCAGAAGGTGCAAAGCCCCTGCTCCAGCCTGCTAAGTCCCTGGGGTTCCTTTGCCCAAACCAGACAACACGGGAGTATGAGGACATGATGATGATGATCTGTGACTTCCGGCCAGCCTCGCTTCGGGAGAATTTTGGCAACTGGGAAATTTCAGGGAAAACCAAAATAACACAGCTAGTGGGGTTTTTTTTTGTTTGTTTGTTTTTCCAGGACCAGTGATTGAACTCAGGTCCCTGCATTTGCCAGCAAGCGTTTATCCTAGTGAGCTATTTCCTCAGCCCCTAGTGGGGTTTTGTTTATATGTGGACATGGGCACAATTACAGTGCTGCTCCCCGCAACCATACAAACCATATGCATAAATATATGTCAGCACTGAAGACTGGACAGTAAGTTTGTACCAATGTACATCCTAAGCTATTATGCTATAGTGATTTAAAAAGTCACTGGGGAAGCTGGAGCAAGAAGCATCCTGGAGATCTTTCTGGATCACGCTCGTAGCTTCCTATGAATCCAGAGCTAGCTCAGGATTCTGTTTCCATCCTGTAGGGCAGGGCTTGGCATAGAGAGGTTGCAGCAGTCAATAGATGAGGTATGCAAACGAAGATGAGGCATGCAAATGAAGGCTAGGTATGCAAATGAAGATGAGATATGCAAATAAAGATGAGGTATGCAAATGACTTAGAATGTATACATTGGCTTACAGTGGCCGCCCACAGAGTCAGGTGTGGAAGGGTACAGGAGGGCTGTCTACACCCTTGGGCTCCAAAGGGTCGAGTCGAAAGCCTGGAGCTCTGTGTGGTGTCTCCAAGTGAGTGAGTATCAAGAAGCCAAAGGGTCTCCACCGGAAGGCTGAAGGGTCTTCTCTTGTTGCTGGGACAAAATACCCAACACCCCAAATAAAGGAAGAAAGGTTTATTTAGCTGACAGTTCACATAGGTTTCAGTCCATACTCGGCTGGCTCCAAGACAGAGTAGCACATGGCAGAGGGCAGCAGCTCATGGCAGTGGAAAATAGCACAACAGCCACAACAAGTGGGCAGGAGCAGCGGGAACAGTGGCTACAGAGAGCAAGTGGTCTCCCTGGTGTTGCACTCAGGTGGTCCACCCCAGGCCAGGTGTAGTGCTCACACCCATGACCCCAACCAACACTGGATCATGAGTTAATTGCAAAGTCTCGATGCCCACCGCATGACTGCATGAGGCTTTGGCGCGACAGCTAGACCCAAACCATAACAGTGAGAGTCCTCCCTAGGGCGGTCTTGCCCACCGGGAGCTGCGCTGAGCCAGTGTGGCTCGCTGTTATCTATTCAAGCTGCCCCAATCAGCCAACCACCAGAAAGGTGCTCTCTAAATGTGAGCTAAGGAAGCAGCCTCCCTGACCCTCGCCTCTGTTTTCACACTTCTACAAGGCCACAGCACTGGCTGGCCCCAAGCCAAGCATCTCTGCCTGTGACAGCCACCGGGGGCTCTGGTCTCCTCTCTCCTCCCATCCAGAGCCCCCAGGCTGACTCTTATTTTCCAGTGGACTATTTAGGTGGTGCCCAGAGGTGCCCTAATGAAAATGGGAGATGCAGAGGCCTCCATGTGAGCTGACCAGCGTCAGCGCGGCCTGGTTTAATCTTCAGGGCCACAGACACCGCTAAGTATCAGTGTCAGGCGAGAGTCAAGCCCGGGTCCCTGCGTGTTGCCCCCCCCTTCCTGTCTTCCAAGCACTGGCCTTCTTAGGCCGTAAAGGAGACCCCGACTTCTTGCTGCCCATGCTGCTGCTGTTCTGCTCCATCGTCCCTTCTCCAGTTCCAGTAGCCACAGCCCTTCGTCCCCAGTGGCAGCTGCCCTCCTGCTAGAGTGGTCCTCTCCAGCACGGGTGACTGCATAAAGGTCCTTCTTGCCCCATGGTGGCCCGGGAGCGGAGAACCCACTGCCTCATCTTCCCCTGAGGAACCCGACAGAAGCCACTGTCATAGGACTTTTATCTTGTGGTGTCCCTTGCATAGCCCCTGCATCCTGTGCCGGTGTCCACTGCAAGCTTAACAAATAACCTAAGGACAAACTCACACCTCCACTTTCCTTCTAGGAAGCACTGACATGCAGCACTATCTTCAGAGCATTCCTGGCTACTGGGTGTTCCCAAATCCCTCTCCTACTGGTGAGTGTCAGGGAGTGCTCCCCACTCCCAGCCTAGGGCTTGGTCAGGCACCCCTCAGGAGGGAGCTTGAGGAGGCGAGGTAAGTGGAGAATGGTAAGCTACAAATATTTTTGTAATGCTCATAAATTGTATATATTTTGACATGTAAAACCATCCTGAGAGTCACCACTGCTTGCCATGTATAGTGGCGCATGCTTGTAATCCCAGCACGGCAGAGACTGAGGCAAGAGGATCGTTGTGCATTCAAGGACAGCCTGGACAGTGTGAGTTCCAGAGCAGCCTAAACTGCACAGTGAGACCCTGTCTCAAAAAAGACAATGAAAGAAAGAAAGAAAAGAAAAGAAAAGGATAAAAGTCACCACTCAAAGTTTGCCAACCAGCTTGCAAGCTTGAGTCAGGGTCAGAAAGACACAGCAACATGGGGATGCCCAGAACTAGCTCGACATCAGTGACTCCAGTTTGTGGCAGTGCCTCTGTTCCAGTCCCCAAGGGCCACCATGTCCACAGTCCAGTAATCTCTGGAGCTGATTATGTCATAAACCATCGCTGGCAGAACACCAGCTTCACAAAAAAAAAAAAAAAAAAAAAAAAAAAAAAAAAAAAAAAAAAAAAAAAAAAAAAAAAAAAAAAAAAAAAAAAAAAAAAAAAAAAAAAAAGCCTACACCGAATATGACAAAGATCATAGGACATCTGTCTGAGGCCAACTTAAAGATCAGAGCCTCAGGGCTGGGGAGATAGCTCTGTGGCACAAGTGCTTGATGGGCAAGTGCAACGTTGTGAGTTCAAACTCTGGTCCTGCCAAAACAAAACAAAACAAAAGATCAGAGCCTCAAAAGCACAAAGCTATGGACAGAACAGGGGCTGCGGAACCCATCGGGCACATCCTTGCTGATTTTGAAAGTTCTTTGTTAGTGAAGACAGCAAAAGAAAGAGGATGAAGGTGATGATCATGATCCAGGGAAAGAGGGCTCTGAAGCAGGACCGGGGTACAAGCAGAGCTGACAATCAGCCCCTCTGAGCCAGCCTCCTGTCCCAGGCACCAGAGATTCACCCAAGGGGACAAGTGAGCCCCAAGAAACTCACACTCAAATAGGAGACTGATAATTCAGAAATTGGGCCTCATTAGGCTCCAGAGAATAGCTGCTTTTGAAAACAAGGTCCTGAAGTGCATTTTTGTGGAGACTGGGTACTGAACTGTGGGCATCAGGTAGGTATGAAGCAGGAGCTGTTCATCACAAGATGGATATTGTTAGACCCAGTGTGTAGGAAGGCTTTTGACAGCAGAGGCAGCAGTTCATTGTATGGTAGATGTGACATGCACAGAATTGGTCCTGTGAAGGCACATAAGGCACAAGTGACCTGCATAAGTATTGACCCAAACCTCCAGAGGTCCACATCCATTGCACCTACATCTTAGGCCAAACCTCAAAGAGGGTTCCTTTTAGAAGGGTTCCGAGGACCCCAGTGGGCAGGATGGTCCACCCAGCAGCTGTTAGCCAGCTCCTACACTTGGCCACCCCAGCTGTTACAAAAAGAACCCATGGATGGATTAGGCATAGCGGCAGGATGGGGACAGGTGTTGGTGACACAGAGTAAATTTCCATCCTCTCCATGTCTCCAGAGTTAATAAAGGCTTCCCCTGCTCCTTTACTTCTGCCTTTCTTGCTGCCAAAAAACCTAATAAAACCAGTCAGTGGACTAACTCAACAATGCCAACATCACATAGATCCATCCACCTTAGAAAAGCCCCATCTATGACCCTAGGAGGATTTTGGGGGGACATCTAGACAAAAGTAATACCATGTGCTGTGCCTCAAGGTGACTAAATTAGTTGATCTGAGTGTACTTGACTGAGATTCAGTACTCAGTGAGGTGGCATTGCCACGCTAGTGGGTCAGGCACGAAGCATGGTGGCCTCTTTAGATGTCAGATGTCAATCAGGCACGCTGCTACAAAGTAGTTGGAGGACAAAAAGAAAGCCTCCCCAAGAGGTGACAGTCTGGGAAGAAAATCCTGAGGGAACTCTAAAATCCCAGAACTGGGGGCTGGGGAGATAGCTCCGTGGCACAAGTACCTGCCTGGCAAGTGCAAGGTTGTGAGTTCAAACCCCAGTCCTGACCAAAAAAAAAAAAATTAATTAAAAAAAAATCTCAGAACTAACAAGGGAGCACATTAAGGTCATAGAATACAAAATCAACACAAAAAGCAAACACACTTCTCTACACTGATGAACAAGAGGAAATAAAAATGTAAAATATGGTTATATTTATAAGTGCTCTCACCAGGCATGGTGGTGCACACCTGTAGTCCGAGCACTCGGAAGGCTGAGGCAGGAGGACTGATGTGAGTTTGAAACCAGTCTGAGCTACAAAAGTGAGCACAAGGCCAGCCTGAACTGTATAGCAAGACCCTGTCTCAAAAAGACAAAAAAGAATAAACAATAATAAGTGTCCCCTAGAATAAAATATTTAGGGATAAATCTAATAAAATGTGTTCAGGATGTTCAGGATCTATATGATAAAAATTACAAAATATAAAAATTGCAAAATGGTTTGGCATGGTTCTGGGTGTGGATAATGGGAAGGCGCACCCTGGTATAAGAGGCTCCACCCACAGGCAGATAAAATAAATTTTTTAAAAAACCTTAGTACTTGGAGAGATGTGTGCTCATAGATTAGAAGGTCCACATAGTCAAAATGTCAGTTTTCCCCACAATTAATCTGTATGTTTAATTTTTAATCAAGGAGCCTGCAATTGGCCCCTCTGTGTCACTGAACCTGCCCTCAAACTCCACCCCAGCAAAAGTCCATAAAGTCTCATCCTCCCTGTCTCAGGCCGGTGGTTTTGTGACACTAACAAAATTTCAGCAAGGTTTGCTTTGCTTTTTTTGCAGACATAGACAAGTTTATTTTTAGAATTATATGAAAGGGGCTGGGGAGATAGCTCCATGGCACGAATGCCTGCATGGCAAGTGCAAGGTCGTGAACCCAGTCCTGCCAAAAAAATTAAAAATAAAATAAATAAAAATTATATGAGAAAAAGAAAACATCCCCAAAAAAGAAAAGAAAAACAGTTAGGTTTGGGGATATATCTCAGTAGCAACACATGTGCTTATACTTTTCCCAGTCTTAATTATATAAAGAAAACAAACTTGCAACCTGAAAGATAGCTAGGACGGGGCCTGGCAGGATGGCTCAGTGGTCTAAAGCGCCTGCTTAGGAATAAGCTTGGGCGGCTGCAGGGACCGCGGTTCAATCCCCAGCACCACATGTTGCTCCAGCCCTGCCCTCAGGGCAGGCTGAGCCGGCCATAAAAATAAATAAGCAAACAAACAAAAGTTCTGAAACAAGAAAAAAAAAAATGAAAAAAAAGAATATGTTTTTTTTTTTTTAAAAGATAGCTAGATGAGTTTGTGTTATCTAAAAATCAAAAAGTGAATTTTAGGAACAACAGAGATTAAGAGCAGAATATATTTATTAAGGGAAAGAAAGCTTCTGTCCTAGAGAGGGACAGAAGACCTGAGTATGTTACCAAGGGGTTTTTATAGAGCAAAACTATGAGCTGAGGCAGCTCTAAAGTGGAAACATGGGAACTCGCAAGGTGGGCAAGAGGTGGGACAAAGCTACAGCCAGCCAATAAGATTACAAGCATAATTGCTTGGGTGAAAGCGGCTAAATCGGGATGAGATGGGGAAGGGAACCCTGACAGCCACACAGGGAGTTCTTGTACAATTATAAAAGCTGAATGTTGTGTGTACATTCCTGATCCGGCTGCTAATGTCTCAATAGCTGTACAGGATATTAAATAACAGATCAATGATACGTCAGACTCTAAAGCCCCCTGGACTTTGTCTTTATCATCTTTATGAAAAGCCATTACTGTCTCCCTTTGGTGAAAATCTTTGTTGACTGTATTCATAATTATCCTGTTGATGTTATTATTTGGCCCACACACAATTAATTGTTTCTTTGGCTTTGTCTCTGCCAAGATTTAAAGCTATTCCGCCTACTCAAGATAAAAATGCTTGGTATCTATTGAGGGCCTTTAGGCAGAACCTCTGGAGAGTATCTCTGACTGCCAGTCAACAACTACAATGTATTCTTTAAGCCTGAAGAAGCCAGAGCAGACATCAGCCATGTATTTGCTCATGGTAGATCCGGCTACTGCTTCAGAGGGGGGATTATTATAGGCAGCTGAGTTAGATAGAAATATAGGAGTCACACAGGGCTGGACCCTCAAGGAAAGAGTATGGAAGACGAGAACTCGCAACTGTGAGACAGACTGGCACTTCCACCATGGGCCAGAGCTCAAGACAAAAGAGTAGGCAAATGCAGCCCCATGCTTTCCTAGGGATGAGCCTCAGGGGTATTCTAAATAGGTATCAGTCACCTTGAAAGAGCCAGAAAGAATTACTGCCTCAATCAATCCTAAAGGGAAAAGCCCCTGGTCTGTATTCATGCCCGCTTGCTCTGTGACTCGCTTCCCCCATTTGACCCTGATTTAATCAACTTTACCTGGGCAATTGTACTTGTAGTCTTATTGGCTGACCAAGTTTTGTCCCACCTCCCGTGTGTGTTCCATTTTCTACCTTAGACCCACCTCACCTTAAGGCTTTGCTTATTAAAATCCCCCAAAAAGGCAGATTCCTGGGCAACCCCCTCCGGTCCCCTTCTGTCTCTCAGACAGAACCTTTCTTTCCCTCAAAAAACACATTCTGCTCTTAACCTCTGTTGGTCCAAAAATTCATTCTTTGGTTTGAGAGAACACAAACTCATCCTGGCTATCTTTCAGGTTGGGAGTTCCACTCCTCTGTATCCACATGATATAGCAGAGCACTGAGTTGGTGTCCACCCCTCGACATCACCATGTGGCCTAGGGTGGCATGGGGTACAGCCCTCCCCAGACGTTATGCAAAGACTTTTGCAGACTTGGATAAAATATAGGAAAATCTTTTTTCTTTTCCTTTGGCATGAGTGGTAATCAGCAGAGAAAGAATCTCTGAGATTTGGTGTCCAGACACTGGATTATAACAACCTGAAGAAGTAAAGGAGGGAAGATTCTAAAGGAAGAATTGAAGCCCACAGGGAGAGCAAAGATAGAGACTTCAGTGAAGAAGGGGGTGGCAGGTGGCACTTTCTCCCTGAGTATGGAATGACTGAGTGATTCCAAGGGGTAGCCTGAACCTGCAGGTGCATGGTAAGTACTGGGGACCTCAGAGGCCTCCATAGAGCAATGCACCACTGGAATGGACAGTGGATACAGTGGACTGCAGGGGCTGGTGAGTTAGTCAGGTTCAGGTGTCCCCCAGGGGATGACAGTCAGTCGGAGCCATCTTGGAGAAAGCCAGCTGAGATCAGAACAGGTACAGCCAGCTCCATCCAGCGGCTTGGATGTCAGGGTGGAGCTGCCGCATTCAGGTTGGCAGGAGGTGCACAGAAGCTCATGGGCTGAAGGAAGGCTGTTACAGCCTCGCAGCCAGAAACTTCCAGAGTGGAAACGAAGGTGCAGTCTCTCTGGGGTTGGCTACCCTGGAGTGAAGTTCTGCTGGCTCTCTGGGCTTCATCAGCTTGGATTCGAACTCTCGTCTACCTACATTGTCTACCTGTGATAGGAGAGACACAGCTTGCAATGGATTTCTTCATTTTCTTCTTTCTTTTCTGGCTTTAGTTTTATTGTGTGGTTTTATTTTTGTTTATTTGGTTGGTTGGTTGGTTGGTTTTAGACAGGGTCCTGGTCTGTAGGGTGGGATGCCTTGAACCCATGGTGTCTCTCTTGCTCCAACCTCCCTAGTTTTATTTTTAATTCACTGGAAAACAACCTCTTTAATAAGTGGTGCTGAAAAGACTGACTTTCTGCATATCAAAGATTAAAATTAGATGCCTATCTTTCATTATGTACTAAGCTAAAATTGAAATGGATCAAAGGGCTCAATATTAAAACAGAAACACTAAATCTACTGAAAGGTAGCGTAGATGGAACTCTTGAAGACTTTGGTGTAGGCAACGACTTTATGAACAAATCCTAGTCACACAGAAATTATCACACATACACACACACACACACACAAAATCAACAACTGAGATCTCATCTTAAAGCTTTTGCACAGCAAAAGAAACCACCAACAGAGTGAAGAGACAACCCACAGAGTGGGAAAATATTTTACCAGCTGCTCCTCAGACAAAGCATTACTATCTAGTATATATAAAGAAATTTAAAAAAAAAAATCAGACCTCTCAATTTAAAGACCCAATCCAAAAATGGACGGCTGAGATGAATAGACATTTATTTATTTGTTTATTTATTTATTTATTTAATGTATATGGTTGCTGTAGGGTCTCATTGCTCGGCTTGGACTCATGGTGATCCTCCTGCTTTCAGCCTTCCCAGTGCTGGGATTACAGGTGTGCACCACTACACTTGGACTCTGGCTGGCTCAGCCCATGCTGGGGGTGGGGCTGGAGTGGCACGTGGTGCCAGGGATGAAACTTCAGGCCCTGTGCTTGTGAAGCTTGCCTAAGTAGGCACTTCAGTCCACTGAGCTATGCTGCCGGCCCCTAGATACTTTTCAGGTGAAGAAGTAGAATGGTACATAAATATATGGGAAAAGAAAACATTCAACATCACTGGCCATTGAAGAGATGTAAAGGAAAGCAATGCTGAGATTCCATCTCACTCCAGAAAGAATGGCTATTATCAAGAAACCAGCAGCAACAAATGCTGGTGTGGCTGTGAGGGAAAAGAACGCTTCTACACCGTTAGCGGGAGTGTACAGTGGTGTAATTACCATCAATATCAGTGCAGAGATTTGTCAAAAAACTGCAACTAAAGGTTCTATTCAAACCAACTATTCCCCTTCTTGATATTTTTCCCCAAAGAATTAAAAGCATCATACCACAGTGAGAGACGCACACCCATATTTACAGTATTATACAGCTTATAACAGCTGAATCTTAGAAACAACCCAAATGTCCATCAACTCTTGGATGAACAAAGATTTTTTTTTTTCAACACAGTACTGTTCTGCCTTAAAGAAGAGTAAGCCCGGACATTTCTAGCTAAACACATCCACCTTGAGACCATATTCTTTTTTTTTTTTTTTTTTTTTTTGGTGGAACCAGGGTTCAAACTCATGACCTTGCACTTGCCAGGCAGGCACTTGTGCCACGGAGCTATCTGCCTGGCCCCTGAGACCATATTCTTAAGGGAAATAAACAGGACACATATGTAAATACCTGTAGCCTAATTAGCATCTCAAGAAATGGAGAGCAATAAACAAAGCCCAGGGACAGCTGTGGTCTGTTACTGGGAATCCCAGAAAATTGGGTTGGGGAGTCCAGAAAGCTGGGACGCCAGGTGATAGAGAGCAGCTTCACCTGTGGGCTCCCTGTTTGTTGCTTCTTCCCTCGTTTGGAATGTTAACAATTAACATCTGTAGGAACCTAGTAATAAGGAACAGGTGGAAGTCAATAGAGATCGTGGTCACCTTCGTGACTAAGCACATGGTCCTCCTTTACTAAAGTGATTATGCACAAGATCACATTCACTAGCCTGTAATAAAGCTGAGTTGCTTTGGGGGTTCTTTGCTCACTGAGGGACGAATCTCAGTAAGTCCCCTGAGCTACCTTCGTGTTTCTTCTCATTCGTTTCTTTCGGCACCAGCTCATAACATACAGCAAACATCCCATGATTTCTCTGGTGTGGGAAACCAAAATGTGTATTAGCTATCATGAAATGGAAAGAAAAATGTTCAAATGAAACAGAGAACAAGGTGGGGGAGGAAAAAAGGGACACGAATAGAAGGAAAAAATGGAAACAAATTTTTTGTAAATACAGAAGGCAGAGTGGCTGACGGGAGGGGAAGGGAATGGGGCATAAAAAGAAACAAGATATATTGAACCAGGGTGGCACACGCCTATAATCCCAGCACTTGGGAGACTGAGGCAGGTGGATTAGTGCAAGTTCAAGGTCAGCCTGGGCTACAAAAGTGAGCTCAAGGCCAGCCTGAACTACATAGCAAGACCCTGTCTCAAAAAGAAAAAGAAAAAAAAAGATATATGATGTAAGGGCAAAAATTCCATTAGTGAGCCGGGCCGGGCATGGTGGCGCACTCTTGTAATCCCAGCACTTGGGAGGCTGAGGCAGGAGGATCAGTGTGAGTTTGAGACCAGCCTGGGCTACCAAAGTGAGCTCAAGGCCAGCCTGAGCTGCATAGTGAGGCCCTATCTCAAAAAGACAGAAAGAAAAAGAAACTAATAGAAACAAATGGATTGAAGTGTGTCCCACAAAGTAGATACTGCAGATTCCTAACCCCCAGGAGTCTCAGAATGTGATCTTATGTGGAGATAGGGTCTTTACAGAAGTAAGTAGATCACTGAGCTGGACTCTAATCCAACTGGAATAAAATCTGAAGGTGGGTGCACTTGGCAAGACGGGAGACTTGGACACAGATCCGCACACAGGAAATCGCCGTGCGAAGGTGACAGCAGAGATCAGAGTGCTGCTTCTACAAGCCAAGAGAGGCCAGGCACGGCCGGCAACCACCTGCAGCTGGGGAGAGGCAGGAGGCAGCTTCTTCCCTCCCGCTGCTCCCACAGCACCAACCAGGCCGACATCTTCATTTTGGGCCTGTACCCCAAGAAGTATAGGATAACACACTTGTCATCAGGGCACACTGTGGTGACAGCCCTGGCAGGTTGGTATAAATCCCCTACAGGACAGTGCTGAAGAGCAGGGTGGGGAGAAGTCCTGTCAAGGGCAGAACTCTGCATGTCACCCAGGGTCACCCACTTCATGTGGAAGGAGAGACGACCTGAGATTTGGCTCTACACCTAATCACAGGCCATGACTGATGGGGATTTATTTTAATGGGTTGATAGGACACCACCAAAGATATATCCCATTTGCTCTTGATTTCAAAATTCTAACTTTGTTCGGGCCCGGCAGGATGGCTCAGTGGTCTAAAGCGCCTGCTTAGGAAAGCTTAGGCAGCTGCAGGGTCTGTGGTTCGATCCCTGGCACCACATGCTGTGTCAGCCCTGCCCTCAGGGCAGGCTGAGCAAGCCATAAAAATAAATAAATAAACAAACAAAAAGTTCTGAAACAAGAAAAAAATAAAATAATTCTAAAAAAAATGTCTTACTTTGTAATCTTGGGTTTCCAAATCATCTTACTGTGTTCACATTTTTGTTTGTTGACACAGTGTCTTGCTATGTAGCTCAGGCTGGCCTTGAACTCACGAGGATCCTCCTACCTCAGCCTTCTGAGTGCTGGAAATGCAGATGTGCACCATTACAGAGAATCCTTTTCCCAGTCCTCATTTCGGTCCAGGAAGTTTATATTTGTAATCCTGGGAGAAAGTTTTCAGAATTCTAGCTAATTCCAGTGCACCACTTCTGATGGTGACAATTAAAAACACTAAGGCATATGTGTAGTTGTGGGGAGCCAAGGGATCCTAAGTCTACCTAGGACAATGACAAGCTCTGAACAAAGGCCATGACTTGGGAGGAAACCTGGGTTTTATTAATTCAGGAGAAAGGGAGTGGCTTGAGGATGAGCCACTGTGAGAATGGCGGGAAGCAGGTGAGCGCCACGCCCCTGTGAGCTGGGCCCGGCAGGAGGCCCGCGTTTACCTCTGTAGCCTGCAGAGGGGGCTATGCAGAATGAGTAATCTGCATAACACAACTGAGGTAGGATCTCATGTTGTGGGGTCAGGCTTCAGCTCTGATGTATGATCCTTCCAGCCCCAGGAAGTCACGCTGAGCTTGCGGCTCAGACTGGATCCCAGACAGCATAGGATCCATTCTATTCTGCCTCACACATGTTTTTTGGGAGCTGTAGGGGTGGGGTAATACTGCCCTGTCGCCTTGTTTCACAGACTCCACCTCAGCACCTCGGCTTGGCCAATTTGCGCTGCTTAGAACCAATTGAAGGAATAAGAAAAAGTCCCAGCCGGCTGTGTACATACCAGAACATGGAAACAGGACCAGGTTTAGCCAAAACGGGGACAACTCCTCTTCTTTCAGGGAGGGTTGTCCAGGGGGCCCTCCACAGGCCACCATGTTTTCACTTTATAAATATTGGCTTTAAAAGCCTGGCCAAGCTGAGCGTGGTGGTGCACACCTGTAATCCCAGCATTTGGGAGGCTGAGGCAGGAGGATTGGTATGAGTTCAAGACCAGCCTAGGCTACAAAAGTGAGCTCAAGCCCAGACTCAACTGCATAGTGAGACCCTGTCTCAAAAAGACTTAATAAATAAATAAATGAAAGGCTGGCCAGATAGCCCTGTGTACTAAAGTGCCTGCTTAGACAGACACAGCAGCTGGGGTTCAATCCCCCGCCTACCGTGCTGGCCCCACCCTTAGGGTGCACTGAGACGGCATTTGAGCCTGGGCCTGATGGCGCACGCCTCTAATCCCAGGGCTTGGGAGGCTGAACACAGGAGAATCTTTATGAGTGATCTGCATAGCAAGACCCTGTAGGCCCTATAGACCAGTGGTTCTCAACCTTTCTAATGCCGTGACCCCACAATACAGTTCCTCATGTTGTGGTGACCCAAAACCAAAAAATAATTTTGATGGCTACTTCAAATTACTAATTCCAATAAGTAACATTTCACCATGGCATAGCATGGGTTTAAATACATATTTTCTGATGGCTTTAGGTGACTCCTGTGTTTTGGTTGTTTGACCCTCACTGGGGTCGCAACCCACAGGTTGAGAACCGCTGCAGTGTAGACTCTGTCCTAGATACACACACACACACACACACACACAGCAAATACTCTCAAATTGGGGCATCCCAGAATCACTTAGCAAACAGCCTTCCCTTGAAGCCTAGCTCCAGGTACCCTGAATTTGACTCCATCACACCATCTGTTATTCAGTGTGAGACTGAGACTCAAGTCAAGCAAAGATCCGCCTTTTTTGTTGTTGTGTTGTACCAGGGCTCATACTCAGGACCTTGCGCTTTCACTAAAACAGTGACAGCACTCATTTTACTTAAGAGTAAAGTATCTTTAAGATACCCAAACAAAAAAACAAATATACTTAAGGTCATAAGATGGTTACTTGGAAAATTAGTTTTATGGAACAGCCCCAAAAGCCTATCAAATGAGCCACAGCTTTTTATAGTTTTGTCATGAATTTCTAAATAAATTGAGCTACTTAAACTGCAAGATATGCTGAGCGATTGAGAGAATTAACATGTCATACTATTTATACATTGTTTTGAACACTTTTGCTATTCCAATTTTGAAATTACTGCCTTAACCAAGAATTTTTAATTGAAAAAATATGAACAATATTTTAAAACTCTATCCTGAATAAATCTATTACACCCACTAATAGGATTATGAAACAAATTATTCTGCATAGAAGAATTACTTGTATATAAAAACTCGTATCTGTCTTGCACTTATAGAATTTACTTTTTTGGCAGGGTGGGGCAGGATCTCACTATGTAGTTCTGGCGGTTATTGTTTCCTTTTCAATGTGTTGAGTACAGGGTCTCACTACAGAGTTTTCCTATCTTCAGCCTCCCTAGCACTGGGTTTACAGAAGTGCAATATCATTCCTGGACTCGGTGGCCCACTCAACAAACCAGGGGAGCAGGACCAATGTGGCAGGTGTGCTTGGGATTGAACCCTGGTCCCTGCACTTGCCTAAGCAGGCACTTAGTCTGATAAGCTATCTCGCTGGCCCTCCAGGCTGGTTTAGAAGTCACTATGACGGTGAGTTTGCAAGTGCAAGTTAACAGTGATCTTCTGCCTCAACCTCCTGAGTTCTGGGATTACAAGTGTGCGCCACCAAGATTTGCAAAATTGTTGCTTTTCATTAAATTAAGAAATAGTTTATAAGATTCAAATTTACAACATATATTGTAGAATGGGAAGAAACTTCACAAGGAATATATATACATATATATATATATATATTTATATATATGTTAAAATAGTTATACTGCTTTCTCTCACTGAAAAGATAGTTTTGTGCTAAGATTATTTAGACAATTAAATGCTGATATCTTATACTCTGAGTAATTTAAAGACAATATACAATGTTGCCGGACATGGTGGTGCACGCCTGTAATCCCAGCACTTGGGAAGCTGAGGCAGGAGGATTGGTGCAAGTTTGAGACCAGCTGGGGTTACAAAAGTGAGCTCAAGGCCAGCCTGAACTGCACAGCAAGACCCAGTCTCAAAAAATATATATAAATAAATAAAATTTTAAAAGACAAAAAAGAAAAGAAAAATAAAGATAATGTGCAATGTAGGGGCCGGCGGGATGGCTCAGTGGTCTAAAGCGCCTGCTTAGGAAAGCGTAGGTGACGGCAGGGACCGCAGTTCGATCCCCGACACCACATGCTGTGCCAGCCCTGCCTCCAGGGCAGGCTGAGCCAGCCATAATAATAATAAAAAAAAAGACAAAGATAATGTGCAATGTATTAATCATTGTTACCTCCCATCATATTATTTTGGAAATTTAGTTTGAGGGATTTTGTTTTTTGTTAAAATTTTTTTTAAAAATTGAGTTTTATCCTTCTCTAAACAATTTCCCTGCTTAAGTTTTCAGTCATATGTAATGAAGCTTATTTGTTTTAGTTGGCTGGTCCTATTTTACCTGAGTTGGTTTTCTTAATAAGGAAGTAAATGCTCCACAACATTTTAGCTACATTTTAACAATGGTCTATTGATCTCTCTCCTTTAATTTCTTTCTTTCTTATTTGTATTATTTTTTTGTTTATTCATTTTATGGATGTAGTACAGGGTCTACAGGGTCTCACTACACAGATCCAACTCTTAGTGATTCTCCTGTTTTCAGCCTCCCAAGCACTAGGATTACAGGTGAGTGCCACTACACTCAGTCTCAGTCACAGTCTCAGCATGGCCCAGGGGCAGGGCCAGGCAGCGCACACCAGGGATCGAACCCCAGCCATTGCTCCTACCTACTTTCCTTTCTCTCTCCTCTCTCGCTCCTCTCTCCCCCCTCTCCCCCCCTCTTCCCCCCCTCTCT